>LPNX010260527.1:14934-27973 GCA_001517045.1 Pseudotsuga menziesii | reverse complement strand
GGATCGTGGAATTCATTCATTCAAGGAATGTGTTCCAGAAGGAAGTGATTACTTTAAGCAAACTTTGGGAAGAAGAAGAAGCTTGAATCATAAGAAGAGAAGATGGGAGCAATTGAAGATCAAGAAAAGAAGATCCCTCAAGCAATGAGGAATATGAAGAACTTCTTATCCACCTCAGCATTTGGATAAGAAACGATGCGACTATGAATGAAGAAGACGATGAAGCTGAAGGCTCAAGAAGGAGTCTACCCTCGAAACAAATAAAGATAAGTATTCAATTGTCATTTCATTATATTATTTTGTTATGCATTTGTTTATATTCAGTTGTTGTATTATGCATGATAGGATGTTTGCATTAATGACAGCGTACTACTAATATGCATGTGATGGGTAAGTAGCTCATGGTGCTATACAAATTATCCATTGCTACTTATCTAGAATGAAACCTCTTTGCTGACATAATGGATTAGTGCACAATCTCAATGTTGTCCTGGTAGAGATGGAAGGAATCTAAAAAGTTTCAGTGAGATATGGATGAATGTTGTATTGGCTAAAGTAGTTGCATGATCATATATTTATGCATAAGAATTTGCCAGTATGAATTTTCCTTATGAAATGTTTCTAACCATGCAAATGCATTTGACATGTAGGAAAGATCGCATACATAATCACCTACAAGCAAAGAAGGATGAAGAATTGTTCCGAAGAACAAGTGACGACAGTTCAAAGACAGAATAATATGACAAGCTAACAGATGGGTGAAAGATGAACTTTTGAAGAAGTTCAAGATAGAGGATCTTAGTATTCAGTGATCCTAGATGGATACTACTTGTCACTCCAGTACAGAATGTTTCAGTGCATAGAGTACGAAAGACAGAGGGAGTATGATGCTCTGCTTCAAAGGGAGTGATTGCAGAAGATCTTGAGGTTCGACATGGTACGACAGGATGGGAAGATTACTGATGATTCTAGGCTTTACTGAGAGTAAAGTGGATTCCAAACTTTGATCCAAGGTTGAATGTGGAAGACCAGTGATGCTCCTGTTATGTGTCGATGCACTATTGTTCTAGGTATGGTGGTGTGGAAGAATACAGATGGAATCTTCCTTGGACAAGGGAAGTATGCAGTAGAGATCCTGAAGAGGTTCAGGATGATGGACTGCATGGCCTCACCTATGGCATCGAACCTGAGCTATTGAGTGATGCTTCTTTAGAGACGGTTGATACTACGATGTATCGTCAAATGATTGTGTCCTTGATGCACCTGAGACCAGATATTTGCTTTGCTGTGAACACCTTCAGCCAGTACCTGACAGATCCGAGAAGTGTTCACTTGATTGCTGCAAAGCATATTCTGAGGTACCTGAAGGGTACAATTGATTATGGGCTCAAGTATGATGCGAATCAGAAGATTAACCTGGAGGGTTATGTTGATTCAGATTGGGCAGGCAGTGTCATCGACAGGAAGAGTACTTCGAGATATTACTTCAGTATGGGATCAGGTGTGATCTCTTGGTTTAGCAGGAAGCAATCCTGTGTGGCACTGAGTACAGCTGAAGCAGAGTATGTCGTAGCTTGTTCAGCTAGTTGTGAGGCAGTATGGCTGCAGAAGCTACTATCAGATATATTTGATCTCCAGTTAGATGCTACCTGTATACATTGTGACAACCAGAGTTGCGTGAAGTTGTCAGAGAATCCAATGTTCCATGACAAGTCGAAGAATATTGAGATCAAATATCACTATATCAGGGATACGGTGCAGAGAGGAGCAGTGAATCTCCTGTATGTTGCGACGGAGGAACATATAGCTGATTTTTTGATGAAGCCATTGGCTAGGCTAAAGTTTGAGTACTTCAGAGAGAGACATGGTGTTCTCCAGATCGAGGCTTCCTCCCAGAGATAGTGATGAGACCCAGAGCCATTCTGACATGGTGAGAGGATTGGTTCCTTCCATGGTCAGATGTAAGGGCTGAGCCATTCTGTCATGGTGAGAGGATTCAGTTCCTTCCATGTCAGATATGAGTGCTGAGATTGAGATCCATTCTGATGAGTAGGTCAGATGTAAGGGCAGAGCCATTCTGTTCATTACTAAAGGATTTAGTTCCTTCCATGTCAGATGTAAGTGCAGAAATATCTCTTCATTGTGGTTGAGAGTCTTCCATCATTAGGTGGGATTGTACCATTCTGACGAGCAGGTCAGATGTAAGGGCAGAGCCATTCTGTTCATGGCTAAAGGATTTAGTTCCTTCCATGTCAGATGTAAGTGCAGAAATCTCTCTTCATTGTGGTTGAGAGTCTTCCATCATTAGGTGGGATTGTGCCATTCTGACGAGTAGGTCAGATGTAAGGGTAGAGCTATTCTGTTCATGGCTAAAGGATTTAGTTCCTTCCATGTCAGATGTAAGTGCAGAAATCTCTCCTCATTAGAGTTGAGAGTCTTCCATCATTGGGTGGGATTGTGCCATTCTGACGAGCAGGTCAGATGTAAGGGCAGAGCCATTCTGGTCATGGCTAAAGGATTAAGTTCCTCCCATGACAGATGTGAGTGCTGGCCATTCCGACAAGCAGGTCGGATGTAAGGGCAACTACCATTCTCTAGGAGAATGGAGGCGCCTGGTCAGTTACCAGGTAGCTCAGTCGAGGAGGACTGGGGGCCATTCTGATGTGACTACGGAGATGTGTTCTCGTAGGATCAGATGTGAGTGCAAGCCTTTCCATCACTATGATAGGATGTGTTCTTGTTTGGATGGATGTAAGTGCAGGAAATCTTCCACCACTGTGATAGGATTGGTTCTTGTCTGGGTGGGAGTCTTCCAGCACTATGATAGGATGTGTTCTTGTCTGGATGGATGGGCCTTTCTGACGAGTAGGTCAGATGTAAGTGTTGAAATATTCCACCACTGTGATAGGATTGGTTCTTGTCTGGGTGGGAGTCTTTCATCACTGTGATAGGATTGGTTCTTGTCTGGATGAAAGTGGAGAAATCTTCCACCACTGTGATAGGATTGGTTCTTGTCTAGGTGGGAGTCTTCCATCACTGTGATAGGATGTGTTCTTGTCTGGATGGAAGGGCCTTTCTGACGAGTAGGTCAGATGTAAGTGTTGAGCCATTTCACAGATGGTAGTTGATTGTGCCTACCATGCTGGTGAATGTGAGTGCTGGGCCTTTTTGATGTGATTGTAGTTTACTACATGATCAGATGTGAGTGCTGGGCATGCCTTTTCGACGAGTAGGTCAGATGTAAGTGCTGGGCGAAGACCTACATGAGAGTAGGCCTACAACCAGCATGAAAAAGGGCTGGCTCTGTAGAACTTCCTATGATGAGATAGTACACACATGATGATGACCAGTGGAGATCCAGATTGAGCTATGATCCAGATCCAGTTATGATGACTCCGAGATATCTAGATCGGGTGATGATCCAGATCCAGCAGTAGAGATCCAGATCGAGTGATGATCCAGATCCAGCAGTGGTGATCCAGATCGAGTGATGATCCAGATCCAGTCCAGTGATGATGATCCAGATCGAGTGATGATCCAGATCCAGTGATGTTGATCCAGATCGAGTGATGATCTAGATCCAGTGATGCCTTTGTATGATGATCCAGATCCAGATGACTTGAAGATGAAGATGACTTGAAGATGAAGAATACTTGATGACAGAGATGAATTGAAGACGAACATGATCCAATGATATAGAGAAGAAGACCAGTGCTGAAAATTGTGTCGAAAGAATACCTTCCTAGTTAAGAGGGAGTGTTGATGTATATGTAACTTCGGAATGTATTCTTATATGTATTTTATATATAGTAACCTGATGTTTATTCCGGGATGTTTCTATTATGTATTTGAGTCATATTGTCTTACCCCGATGTTCCGATCGGGAGGATTATTAATGTAAACAAGTCTTGTCAAGTCATTAGGTAAGTCCCCACAGTTTCGGGGCACTTGGGTTATTATACACTAATTAAGGTGTAGTCTCGAGTAATTAATTATAAGTTAATCCTACATGGTTGAGTGCACTTCAAGTCAACGGAAGAATATAAATAGAGAGTGAGAGTCTCTCTATTTATCACTTGTGAATTACATCACTTGCTCTTTCAAGTGTGGCGCACCTTTGGAGAAGGAAATACTTTGGCTTGACAGAAGACAGAAGGCTGTTGTTGTGCTGGGAGGTCATCTTTCTATTTTGGGATCACATCTTGTGGTGATACTATCTTAGAGGAAGTTGAGGGGTTTTCTCTATTTATGGTTTCCCCTCCTAAAATCTTTGTGTCTCTTGTCTCTTGTGATGTGCTTATGTGATTTCTGTTCTTGTTATTCTCTCAGTGAAAAGATCTTAACATAATGCTAGCTTAAATGTTGAAAAACTAACAGAGGCAAGGACTGATAGTCCTGCCACCCCACTCCCAAAATCAATAACTTCCTCAACTAACAGCAGCAATTATTAATTGCAGGTGGTTGGAATAAAACAAAAGAAAATGACACATGGGTTTTTCCCCCTTTTGGCTCAAGGTTTGACAAATTCCCCTCCACATCCTTATCCTTGGGAAAATCATGCCCCATTCGATTTAGTTGTCGCGATCGTAGCTGGTTGTGTTCATTTTAATTATAGATGCATATTTACATGATGACCAACATAATATATGCCGCATGCCCTGATATTCAATCGGTGACAAATTTAAATCCTAAACATAACATGACCGATCAATGGTGGGGCCTTGGCCTTTAGCTCCACACCATGATCATTTACAATATATACATCATGTACATCTAATGTAACGGGGTCAAAACCGGGACATTACATTCCCCTTCCCCTTCAATAGCACTGTCCTCAGTGCTTACAAAATTGAACAAAATGCTACACTGGTATCACCTCAGTGTTCTGCAGAATTGAACAAAAATGGATGTGCCAATCCCATGGCATCCTCTAGATGCCATGTATCCTCTTTAGGCCCATAGTGCTCCCATTGCACCTTTACCTGCCCTATGGCTCAGTTCCAGAGCATGGTGACCTTCCTGTCGAGGATGCGCATTGGCTCGATTTGGAACTCTCCCTCGGGTTCCACCTGAATCACATCCCAATTTATCACATGGTTAGGATCATGTACATATCTTTTAAGCAAAGAAACATGAAAAACATTATGAGCTCTAGTGCTAGCAGGCAATGCAAGTCTATATGCAACTGGCCCTATTCTTTCAAGCACTTCAAACGGTCCACAATATCTCGGTGACAACTTGGCACAACTTCCAAGCTTCAAGGAACTCTTTCTTGCCCTCACTCTGAGGTAAACATGATCCCCAATATTGAACTCCCTGTTCACCCTATGCTTATCTGCGTAGCTTTTCTGTCGGTCCTGTGCTGCTTTCAGCTTCTGCCTGATCGTTACGACCTCTTGCTCCATTTCCCTGAGCAATTCTGGTTCAAGCACAATCCTGTTCACTGGATTATCCCAAGTCACTGGTGTCCTACACCTTCTTCCATACAAAGCTTCATACGGACTCATCCCCAAGGATGCTTGATGTCCATTGTTATACGCAAACTCTACCAAGTGTAAGTAATCTTCCCACTTGGTTGGTTTGTCCATTACGTACATGCGAAGCATATCTTCAAGCACCTGATTAACTCTCTCAGTCTGCCCATCTGTCTGAGGATGGTATGCAGTGTTGAAGTTTATCTTTGTACCCAAATCTGCAAACAACCCTTTCCAAAAGTTGGAAGTAAACTTGACATCTCGGTCAGAGACTATTGCCTTCGGCAATCGATGCAATTTGAATATCTCCTTCATGAAGACCTTTGCAATGTCACCAGTCTCATATGTAGACTTAACTGGTATAAAATGTGCTGCCTTTGTCAACTTGTCTACCACAACCATGATGGAATCATGTTGTCTCCAAGTCATCGGAAATCCTGTAATAAAATCCATGGAAATAACTTCCCATTTCCATTCTGGAACTGGCAAAGGCTGCAACAGACTTGCTGGGTGTTGATGCTCAACCTTTACCTACTGACATTTCATACACCTCGAAATGTACTCAGCCATGTCCTTTTCATACATGGCCAAAAGTACTGCTTTCTAGCTGTAGCAATCATCTTTTGATATCCTGGGTGTCCACAATACGGAGCTTGATGGATTTCATCCATAACAACTCTCCTTAAATCTGCTACATTTGGAATATAAATTCTACCTTTATAAGTGAGAATCCCATCTCCTTCCAATTTATATCCCTCATACCTCTTCTCAAGACTTTGCTACCGCAACTTGTCTTTTACTTGTTCATACAATTCATCTCCAGCAACATGATCAACGATCTGCTGCCTCAAATCTGACTGGAAAATACTAAGAGATGCCACATGCATTTCTTGCACTTTCCTGCTGAGTGCATCAGCTACCTTATTCTCTTTTCCCTTTATGTGCTTGATTTCAAAATCAAACTCACATAAAAATTCCAGCCATCTTGCTTGCCGAGCATTCAACGTAGGCTGATCAAACAGATACTTCATACCACAATGGTCTGTTCTGAGCTCAAATCTCCTACCCATCAAGTAATGTCTCCACATCTTGAGAACATGTACTATGGCTGCAAGCTCTAGATCATGAGTGCCATAGTTATTCTCATGCTCCTTCAGCTTTCTTGTCTCATAACATATCATGTGGTTTTCCTGCATAAGGACTCCTCCAAGCCCTTTTCCGCATGCATCGGTACATACCACAAAATCTTTTTCTGGATTTACAACTTTCAATACTGGTGCACTGGTGAGAAGGTTCTTCAACCGCTGGAAGATTTCTTCACACCTCGATGCCCATTCAAACTTCATCCCCTTCTTTTGCAAAGAAGTGATAGCATGTGCAACTTTGGAGAATCCCTCAATGAATCTCCTGTAGTATCCTACAAGTCCCATGAAAGATCTTACATCTGTCACATTTCTTGGAGTAGGCCAATTCATAATGGCTTCAATCTTTTCAGGGTCCACAGATATACCCTCCTCTGAGATAATGTCACCCAAGTATTGAATTCTATCTCTATAGAAGTCACACTTGCTCAGTTTTGCATATAACTGATGCTCCCTAAGCACTTGCAATTCCAATCTCAAATGCTCTTCATGCTCCACCTCATTCTTAGAATAAACAAGAATGTCATCAAGGAAAACAAGAACAAACTTGTCCAAATACCTGCTGAAGACCCTATTCATAAGGCACATAAATGTAGCTGGTGCATTTGTAAGGCCAAATGGTACCACTACAAACTCATGATGCCCATACCTTGTCCTCAAGGCTGTCTTATGAATGTCTTCATCCTTGATTCTCACCTGATGGTAACCAGACCTCAAGTCAATCTTGGAAAATACCTTTGCTCCCCTCATTTGATCAAAGAGGTCATCAATCCTAGGCAAAGGATACTTATTCTTCACAGTAACCTTATTCAACTGTTTGTAATCAATACATAACCTGAGTGTAGCATATTTCTTTTTTACAAACAGAATGGGTGCTCCCCAAGGAGACACACTCGGTCAAATATACTTCTTTTCCAACAACTCTTGTAGTTGCATCTTCAATTCTAGCATCTCCGGTGTACTCATCCTATAGGGTGCCTTGGACACTGGTGCGGCTCCTGGAACAAGTTCAATTGTGAAGTCAATGTCCCGCTTTGGAGGAAGCCCTGGAATCTCATCAGCAAACACATCCCTGAATTCCTGTAACACCTGATAGTCCTCCAACCTAGGAGTTTCATCTCTCGTTTCCTCCAAAATCTAAGCTGCATACAACTGGCAACCCTTCCTACAGAACTTCTTTAATTGCATTGCTGAAACTTGCCGTACTGAAATCACTTTTGGAATACCTTTCACAACTACTAGGTTTCCTTCTTCATTCATGCATTCAAAAGTCTTATTGTAACAATCAAGCTTCACTCTGTGAGCTTCTAACCAATCCATTCCAATGAGAACATCATAGGAACCAAGCGGTAGAACATTCAGATCTACATAAGTGACCAATCCATTCATGACCAATGGACATTTCTCTACCACTTCACTGACCTTCCTCTTAGTTCCAGTGGCTAACTGAACTAACCAAGACTTCCTATGCTTTACTTTCTTAAAAGCACAAATCTCCACTACTCTAGGAGTAATGTAACTGTGCGTTGAACCAGGGTCAATCAAAATAGAAACAGATTGCTCAACAATCTTACCTGCTACTTCCACCACAGCTGACTGGTGATCTGCCTGGCGGTCCTCCAGTGCTGCATAGATCCTAGGAACTGCCCTTGCTAATTGACCCACTATTTCTGCTTCTTGAACATTATAAGCTGGTCTTGCACTCTCATTCTCGAGTGGACAGTTTCTGCACATGTGGGGCCCTCCACATTTCCAACATTGAAGTGGCCCTCTATTCTGTTTTGGATCTTTAGGCTTTTCTCCTGTCACTCCAACTGGTTTACTTGCAGCTTGAGATGGCTGCTTCTGCTGATTCCTGAAGCTAGAAGGTTTGAAACCTTTCTTTCTTTGCTCAAACTTCTCATTCTTCTTGTCCTTCCATGCCTTGTGGTAATCTGGCTTACCTTTGCTTTGCTCATAGCAATATTTAGACTTCCTTATTGCTTCTTCAAGAGTTCTAGGCTCATAAAACTCAATCCTATCTTTGTAAGACTAAGGTAATCCACTCAGAAAATGCTGGACCTTCACTTATTCATCTCTGATGTACCGGACATACCTCAACAGCTCCAAAAAATTATTAGCATACTCTTCCATGGTCTGTTGTCCCAATCTCAGCTGATGGAACTCCTTAATCTTGTCATCATAATACCTGTCAGATAGGTATTTCTGCTTGAAATACTTCTTGAACTGCTTCCACTTAAGTCTCCTTTCACTGATCTTCTTTACTTGCTTGAAGTGTTCCCACCAAATGGATGCTCTTCCATTCATATTGAATATGGCAACTCTGGCCTTCATGTTTCCTGAATAATCCTGCACTTGAAAGTACTTCTTAATCCCAAGAAGCCAAGCTTCAGCCTCTTGTCCAGTCTTTACCTCACCATCAAACGTAGGAGGTTTAGCTTTCTTGAATTCATCTCGAGTGCGATCCCTATGGTGTCTCTTTATTTTTCTTTTATGAGAAGAAAGGCTCGAATCCCCACTGGATTCTTTAGAATCGGATGACCCACTAGGAGTCCTTCTCCTTCTCCTAGTACTGCTCTTACTGCCTTCTGGTCTTGCTGTACCTCGTCCAGAGTCTATCTTCTTATGCAAGTCTGTCAAACTCTGTAACATTGCAGCATTCAACTAATGCTGCTCTTCCTGGGCCTTAATCAAGCTTCTCATAGTAGCTGCAACGTCTAACGGTGTCTCTTGGAATCTTCTTCCATTAGACTCAATGCCATCATTCCTATTACGGACATTTTCTCCCATGGCATCTTCTACTCTCTCGTAAGAATCCTGAGCATCATACCCATCCTGGGTTCTCATACTGAACCACCCCTTACTTATCAAACCGCACTACCTGGAATACTGCCCTTGAGGGTAACTTATGATTCTGCAAAAGTGTTAATAACGCAAATGTTAGATGCATACATTGATACAAATCAACATTACTTACCTTCTCTTGGAATAATCATAAAATAACAAATTTGCCCAACATAGAATTTTCTTCCTCAAGGAATGACTGTCTGAAGGGGACGACGGGGGTCAAGGGGGATTTTTTTTATTATAAATTATTGATTTTCATGCAATTTGGCGCATTAGATCGCTGCCAATTTCTCTTTTTCAACCCTGAAAATTATCTGTAAAATAGCTCAAAATTTCACTGAGGAACAGTCAAAATCTGCTGGAAAAATTCCACCGAAAACGCAAATTTTCCCTGTGCAGAATCGGCTGTCGGCTATCTTTCTGATTGGCTGTCGAAAGCCTTTGTGCTTCAGGTGGTTTGGTCATTTAGGCAGCCGCAACGGCGGCTCTCGGAAGCTCCAATCCTTCCGCAATGGTGGCTCTCGGTGTCGGCTGTCATTCCACATCGGAAGTCGGATGACTTTTTATCCTGCTGAATCGGCTCCCGAAACCATTCTCCCTTCCGCAGAATCGGCTCCTCTTCGATTCTTTCTTCCGCGAATCGGATCCTGGAACACTCTTCCTTCCGATTTGGCACTTACGTCAGACGTCGGCGGACTTTCACATCGGAAGCCAAATGGCTTTGACTTCCGCAACGGCGGCTCGCCAAAGCTTAACTCCTCCCGATTGGCACTTTCAGAGAACAATTTTACGTCGGGCATCGGCTGCCTTTTGGATTGGAAGTATTAATGATTTCGCTTCTGTAACAGCGGCTGACGGGCCACTTTCCCCTCCAATTGCCCCAACACTTAGACAAATTTTAAACCTTTCTGTGGCATCGACGGTCGGATGACTCTCACCTCGGATGCGGAATTTCTTCGTCGTCTACAACGATGGACAGGAGAATTCACCAATCCTTCCGCAACAGCGGAAGTTCACTTTGCCAGTCCTTCCACAATGGCGGAATTCCACTTCCTCCAGTGGTCCGACCGCTCAACACTTAGACGGTTTTTCTGAATTCGTTGGCTCACTGCTGTTCTGCTGGACATAGAGGGTAATTTTGCCCTCTATCAGCGGCTCTTTCTTGGCCAATAGAGGCCCACTGCTGCAACCCAGGCTCTGATACCATGCTGTCACGTCCCCATGCCTCCGACCGGCGTAGGGGTGCAACTACAAGCTTTATCAGACCGGGCTAAGAGCTCATGAACATGAAAATTTATAAAAATTGTAGAAACAGAATGCTTAAACATGCATAGATGCAATTATCTACCAAGCACAGTGGAAACAACATTCATTCAAACAAGCATTCTTGCAACATGTTCATCTCATTTTTAATTAACAGTAAATATAGAATTGCAGAGGTAAAATGCACTAGATCACTTATCTTATGAAAGCTTTGCTCCGCAACCAGCTACGTCACTGCAACGTTCCACCCAACCATAGGCCAGTGTGCTCCTTAATCTCTCAGCAGTGCTGCCACCCCCGAGCTGGGCATGATTCTCCAAGGAATAAGGGAAAAAGCAGGCTTACACATAGCCAGGGATATACAAAACACACAGCCAAGCCAACAGAGTTGGGTTTATCAGGCCATTAAGGAGTTGGAGAAGGCAGATTGCTAAGCTGGTGAGCTCATTCCAAAGCCAAGGACACCTACACCGGAACTAGCCTGACCTCTAAGACACCCATCCACACCCAACACAAGGAATCATTCCCTTCTCTGCTACACAGTCCCTCAGGCCCTGCATTCCCTTCCAGTGCTATTCAGGGGTGACGGAGAAGAAGGTCAGCCCTTTAGCTCTGTCTGTGTGGTTCCAGCCACCAGATTTATCAAGCAAAACTCAGCCCATATCCTTGCTCCCAATACAGTCCAAAGACCAAACATTGCACTCCGGCAATTAATTTAGCTGTCACAGCCTAAACAGGGAAAAACGACTTCAAGGCGGATTTCAACAGGCCACTGAGCGTATCAGTGCACACAATTCACAACAGGGGGGAAATCAATAGTCCCAAAATGTCTCGGCATGCTCTGTGTGTGAAAGAACAGACTCCCGCCCCCAAAATATAAAGAAAACCACAACATTCACAATGCAAGAGAGAGACCACAGCTACATAGCAATTCGTGGATGAATGGCAGCCATTGTAATCTCACAGGAAGAGCCACGGTTCGGAAATTCAACATTAAAGCAATGGGAAAACAATTACATGACCATACCCATCCATGAGACAGCTGAAAACGTGAATGGCCCTTCACAGCAATTCGTGGGTGAGAGAGAATGGCCCTTAGCTCGCTGCTTCAGTTGAAAACAAGGAAAAATTCCTCTACGTGAGAATGGTGGGCAGACAATGGTTCTGGGTGGGGATGAACAGACAACTAGAGGACGCGAATTGCAAGTGCCTCCGTGTTTAGCAACTTGTGGAGAGAAGAAGAAAATCTGTGTGAGACCAAAAACGCCAAGAGCCTGTGCGTGAGGGGAAAAACAAACAGAATCGTGGGGAGAATAGCCTTTCCTGCGTGAGTGAGGAGAGCGTGAAGGCTTTTTCCTTCCATTCTGAAGTCAACTGCTGTGGGTGGAGTGTGCATGGAGGCAAGGACTGACAGTCCTGCCACCCCACTCCCAAAATCAATAACTTCCTCAACTAACAGCAGCAATTATTAATTGCAGGTGGTTGGAATAAAACAAAAGAAAATGACACATGGGTTTTTCCCCCTTTTGGCTCAAGGTTTGACAAATTCCCCTCCACATCCTTATCCTTGGGAAAATCATGCCCCATTCCATTTAGTTGCCGTGACCGTAGCTGGTTGTGTTCATTTTAATTATAGATGCATATTTACATGATGACCAACATAATATATGCCGCATGCCCCGATATTCAATCGGTGACAAATTTAAATCCTAAACATAACGTGACCGATCAATGGTGGGGCCTTGGCCTTTAGCTCCACACCATGATCATTTACAATATATACATCATGTACATCTAATGTAACGGGGTCAAAACCGGGACATTACAAATGCCATCATCAAGGAAAAGACATGTATACATCTTTCCATGATTTCTACTACCCTCATGCTTTCCACTTTTGTATTCCATCATCATTCTCCTGACAGTATATAGTCATGGGTCTTCATGTGGAGAAGAAGTTCAATATTTTGCTGCTATAGATGAAATGATTCATGGGAAGAGTGTAACCAGTAGTTTCTAGGCTGCCATAAATTGAAATATCAATGTGGTAAAATCTTCACTCATATGAATGGATATTCATGAAGACTGATAGGAACCTCACCTCTCAATAATAACTCAAAATTGAGACCAAATTCATCAACAATTCACCAAAAAATATTGGCACTACAACAATCATCCAAGTTTAAGGTGCAAATATATGATCTGTCCAGATCAAGCCTTTCTTTTATAATCTCTTTAGCTAAAGGCATTTCTCAAATGAATATAGAAATACTAATTTATTACATATTTTTATACTATTCACCCACCCACGTG
>LPNX010260488.1:0-10342 GCA_001517045.1 Pseudotsuga menziesii | reverse complement strand
TAGTATGGACTTGGATCTACCCTTTCTAGAATTGTTGCAAGTACCTAAGATATTTCCTCTCTCCCTTTATCTTCCTCGTCTCTCTATGGTCAATGCATTACCTGATGTCTCACATGTGTTTTTTCTTCACATTTCCTCACTTAGAATAACCAACAACGTCATCAAATTTAAGAGTGTTTGAACCAAAGATAGAGTTACTTACAGTCATGACCAAGCCATTCCAAATTTATGGAAATGAGTGCAAGATTTGAAGAGCCCTAACCTCATCATCAAAGTTCAATCCTAAAGAAATTAGATAATTAGTAACCATATTAAATTCATTTAAATGGTCAGCAACATATCCACCTTCTAACATTTTCATATTAAATAAATGCTTCATTATAAATACCTTGTTGGAAACCAAGGGTTTTTCATAGATCTTAGCTAATGTGCTCATTGCACCCTCTGTTGTATTTTCTTTTGAAATATTGAAATCCATCGACAAATCCAAGCACAACCATATTGTTCTTAGTGCCTTTTCGTCAAGAAACTCCCATTATTCATCCTTCATAGTTGTGGTATGTTTTGTTTTTCCACCCAATGGTAGGAGAAACTTATTATAGTACACATAATCCTCCATTTGCATCTTCCATAGTTGGTTCTTTTGGCTATTAAATTTCTCGACCCTAAACTTGTCTTCTTCCTCCATTTCTCCCACTCAAAGTAGAAACCCTTCTTTCCTATGAGTTTACCATCAAAATAGACATTTTGGCTCGAATACCAATTGTTAGAAAAATAGGCTCGTATAGCAATAAAAATAAACAATATGAAAATATTAAACACATAAAAACATTACAAGAGAGACACCAATATAACATAGTTCACCTAAGACGGGACATGTATACATATAAAATATCAATCCTGTTATTATTATACCATCCAACAAAATGAAGGGATATAACCTCTAGAAAACCCATTGCACTTCCTCTTCACTCTTTCACAGTCCCTCTCACACAATCATAGAGATCGTTTTGCAATGCTACAATACAATACATATTCATATTACAATGCTTTTCTGTTGGCCCAAGAAAGGGGCATAAGAAAGAACTTCATGCACGCAGCCAAGGAAAATGTGTTGCGATAGGAGAGAAAGAAGAACACAAAGGAAGAAAAGGGCCCACAAAGGAAGAACGGAGAAGTGCGTGGTAAGGGAAAGGAGAGCGCAAAAGCGTGAAAGAGGAAAACAGCCAAAAAGTGATAGATACGAAATCCAGATCATGGTCGTATAAGATAGAGTCAGCCTGCAGCTACCCACGTATGAGAATATATTTGTAAGTCAGGTCGATAGTGCCTCATATCAATTCATGATCACCATAGTTGTAACCAGAGGGGCGGCTGATGGTGAAGGCTAATAGACTACTGGGATGCAGTTGGCCCTGTGTGGCCATGTAAATTAGTATAAATAGGAAAGATGAAATGGTTAGAAGGTTGGTCGGTAGGTTCTGTTGTTCTATAAGGTTTCCATTGTTTTGTTCAAGTTTAAAAAATAGTTGTTATTCAGCAGTAATCCATGGAATGGGATGTTGATTATGTTGTAATGTAATAGTGATTAGAAGAGGAGTAGAATCAAGAAGAGTATGGTAGCATTAGAGGGGTTGTTGAGCCATGAATCTTACTGCAGGGGGAGAAGACTGCTAGGAGTAGGAGTAGAGTAGAAGAGCTAACTAGAGAGCATGAGAAATATAAGTCTAAACTTAAAGACTTATCTCAAGATCATTCTGTATCTTGCATACTGCAAGGTGATGTAACCTTTCTCATGCCAGATGAAGAGCACCTTAATGGTTTTTCCTAAATGAGTTTCCACTTTAATTCTTGTGTTTGAATGAATGCATAATGTGGTGAATGTTTATATGATTGATTACTAGTTGTTTTTTATATAAGGTTTGATGCATTCCAGTCTATGATACTTCTTCCAATGATGAATGAATGAACAGAATGTATTGTAAACTGAACACATAGACACACATATATATATTTCTATATGATTTTTGTTATGAATTATGACTTAAGTCATCGAGTCGATCGACGTGAGTAAGCTGCACTGCATGAGTTGTGCCAACTGTAAGGGGGAAAGGGAATTTAGGTCATGCGCGATGACATATAGTTGTGCTCATTCACATAGAATCGACTCCTCTATCCAGCCGCCCTGCTACCTTCATTGAGCTCCTTGGTTGTGAGCCAAGGGACTATACTTCCCCAACAATAATGGAAACATGGTTACAGTAGTTACCCATCTACGAGATATCTCAGTTGAGACTGCACCTGCTTCATAGGTGTTGTTGATGGGGATTTCTCTATCAGGTCGGTATCTTGGGTAGTTGTTGGATCGGTGGGCTACGCAGAACCTGGGTCATGTAAGAGGGGAAAAGTGGCCAATAAATGGTTCCATTTTCGGGACCCTTTGATTAAATTAGGGAGATGGTGTGGTACCCAACGAAGGAGGATATAGAATACTGGCTAGATGCTAAAACACTGGTGTTTGTGCAAGAAGAAAGTGCAAGAACATGGTTCAGTGCAGAATGATGGTTAGATGATTATATATATTTTGATGTTCATGAGATCTTCTTTGTTGAGTTCTATTCTACTACATGAATGGTTGGTAGGATTGGCATCTAGACAGACCAACTACCAGACAAGGGAGATTACTGAGTGGAGCGACCAACTGGTTCAGGAGGTAACTAGTGTAAATAACACTATCTCAAGAGCTGTTGATTTTCGGTTTGATAGTATATTGCAAGGGTATATTACTGAGTTTTCAATAGATACTATAACTTCATATAGTCAATTTGAACGAGATTTCTTCCAAGGACCATGAAGGAGATACTTATTGAGCATAAGTACATGGATAAAAATACTTGCTTATGAGAAGGGTCTTTTGCACCTGGATAGTTGAGCCATGTGTCTAGGAAGGGGCTATGTCACTAACAAGTAGGTAAAAAATGGGGAGGAGTGTGTGGATATGTTCCCCAAAAGAACAGAACCTGAACTTGAGGTTGGATTCCTAAGGAGTGAGAGAAGATTTAAATCAGGAAAGAGAAGGAAAACCAAAAGGTGTCAATGGAATCCTAGTTTGTTTGAAGGAAGTGAACATGAAATTCAGTCATGCAAAGATGAAGGGTCTTGTGATGAAGAGGAATACTATAGCCCGATCTCGAAAGAACCTAAAGATACAGATAGATCTGAAGAGACCTCAAGGCCATAACACAATTATATAACACCAGCTATATCACCTGATACAAGATCTAGGACCTCTAACTTGGATAGCACTAGTCTTGAAACTAGTGCGCCAGAAGCTGCAACTCAGTTGAACCCCACCCCAGAGAACCTGAGCGCCAACCCGATGGTTGCGACAGATGTTAGATTACCCACCTTTAATGGGAATGGAACAGAAGGCCAAAAACAACATTGGTTTCTCTGTGAAGCTGTCTAGATGGAACGCTTAGTACATAATGTTGATATAAAGAAGGGACAGATGATTACAACCTTAAGGGGCTGCACCCTAGATTGGTTCATGAAATTGTGTGTCATCCCATCTGAAACACCATAGAAGACCCTCGAGGAAATATGATCTACAATGATATCAAAGTTCAAAAGACCCAAATCAGAGTCACAATGTATTACTGAGATTAAGGAGATTAAAAAATCTCTATAAGAAACTGTGTGGGATTTTGACCAAATATTAAAGACGCTGATTAGTAAAGTAAGCTTCCAAATTTCTAATGTACAACATAAGGAATGGTTTATTGCTGCTCTACTACCACACATCCGAGGGTCATTGATGCAGGAGAAGATTGAGTTGCATACATAAGCATTGGAGCTAGCGATGAAGCTAGAGGCCTCGTCTATTGCTGATGGTGCCACAGGAATGGTCTAGATTCAGTCGTAGCTAGACAACCTCACACTACAACTTCAAGATATCAAGAAGGGAAAAGAAGGACAAGAGGACTTGTGGTGCACAAAATGTATAATGGATGGACACACCAAGGACAACTATCTAACCTTCATGAATTATGTCGCATTTGGTGCACCTAACCCATTAAATGGGAAAAGGCTACCCTAGTGTCTTATATTCCAGTCAAGAGGTTACTGTGATGAGGAATGTGTGTATTTATGGAAGGTTGTAAGTACCCCTACAAACTTATTTTGTAAATTTTGTAGATCGGTAGGACACGATGAAAAATATTGTAGAGCATACCAACTCTTGAAAGAAAAAATAGGTGATACATACTTAATGAAAAATGAGGGGTTCCCTCAGATTGAATAGGCACAAGCCTCGTACTAACCTACATAGTTCCTAGCTAATCAGTACCAACAGCCGTATGTGCTTCAATAGCCATACGTGCAACAAAATCCCTATCAGTAAAACTACCAGCAGAACTAGTACCCATAGCAGCAATTACACCCTCAGGGAAGGGGTGGAGGAAACTTTAGAGGATGAGGTGGCGGAGGAGGATCTGGTAGGGGGAGAGGTCCAGTTACATTCTATAACTATGGACAAGTATGTCACTTTGCTAGAGATTGTTTGGATCCTTCAAAGACATGCTCATATTTTAGGGTCAAGAACATAATGTTGAACAATGTCCTTAGTTGATCGCAAAGTGGCAAGAAATAACTGTTGCCGCACCAAACCCCCCACTAAACCTGAACCCGAATGCAAAAGTGAATGTTTAGATGATCGTGGCTGAACCGCAAGACTTGAACATTCCTTCCATAATAAGAGGAGGTGCGATGAATGGAGTACAATAAGAGAACCCACAAGAACAAATGCAGCCACAAGTGAGGCTGGAGATGCAGAAAAAATAATCACCAACCGGACCAAAGTAGAAAGAAGTATTCTAGGATATGCAATCAGACATCATAATCCCTAATGTACCATCAAATTCAACAAAAGTCAAGGACATGCCAGAACGATTCCAACACCTGTTGCAGAAGAAAGATTCAACCAAGGTTAGTAAGTTGAGACATCTTCTATCAATTTGTTTGATGCTAATCCAAGATAAATATGTTATTGCAGAGCTACAAGCAATAATAGATGAGATCCCTGTAGTACCACACATTGAGAAGAAGGTTAACCAAGTACGACGAAAATGTAAGACTGGCCATGAATTAAGAATCAATGTGCAAATAGGTGATTATGACATGGAATATATCATTTTAGATCTGGGTTCAAATGTCAATATCCTAACCCGCTAGACTTGGGAAATCATGGGTAAGCGACGCATGGACCGATATCCTTTACATCTGCTTATTTCCAATCAAGCGAAGGCACTACCCATTAGACGATTGAGCAATGTCATTGTCGATGTTGAAGGATTGCGCACATATGCAGAATTTGAGGTCATCAACATTGTAGATGATACAAATCCTTACCCTACACTACTAGGGATAGATTGGGCTATAGACAATCAAACAATTATAAATTTCAAGAAAAGGATCCTCTCCTTTGAAGATGAGGAAATGAGAGTAGTATCACCCATTGATAGATTTTAGGGGCAAATATATGTTGAACCTGTTTATAATGAGGGGAAAGATGACTATCTTGATCAAATATACAATGTTACAGCTATGCACGAAGATCATATCAGTCCGACGGTAGATGGGAATCTAAGCTGGAAGTGCGCGAGTTCATGTATGTCTGATTTAGGGGAGGCTTTAGAGAATTGGAAAAATAGGTTACATGAAGTCTCCATGAGAAGGTGTGAAAGAGTCACAAACTTTGTGCAAAGGGTGGAGACAAAATAAAGGGAGTTACCCACCTATGAGAGTTTCATATACACTTTGGATATCACACCCAAGACCTGTGATAACTCTGACCAATTGCGACAAGGAACCCATCAAGCCACGCATATAGTACTAAAGGATGGAAAACACTATATACTTCATCATACAATCTAACAACAAAAAATGGGTATAGTCGAGAAGATAAACGACACTAGTGCTCACCAACACAGTGTATCTACTCAGTAAGACAATATACCCAGGGGCGTAGAAGATATCCTGACTAACTCCAATAGGCCAAAAATGGTGGAACTAAGTAAATATCATAGAATCATACAAAATCACTTGCAGGATGAAGCAGTTGTACAAATTACAAGTCTCCTGAACGAATACCAAACCCTCTTCCCTCTACATGGCATAGAAAGAAAGGGAATGGTGAAAGACTTAGAGAAGATGAAGATACCTTTGTGATTGCAAACTAAGCCAACTCAATAATAGTTGCCAGCATGACATTATCAATATATCAGGGTGAAGCCATCCACAGAAGGAATACTTATCCTACACTATGACAGCAGGCTATTCACACACCCTCATAAGCTAAAGGAAACTTGGCTAAGGCCATATACCATCGCATAAACTATGGGTATGGGCACATCACAAATTTAGAAAAGTTGATGGTACCCACATCGTGAGTTTGGTGAATGGAAACTTCCTGGAACCTTACTCCGACACGTGTAAAAAAAAGAGGAGCGCCCAAAAGACGTAAACTATTCTATTGTAGGATTGCAACATAACCAATAGAAAGCATGAGCAATAAACCTCCTAGTGGTCACATCATCGCATATATCCAAGTGGGTGACATAAAGTGCACAAGCGGCAAGACAACTAGGGGACAAAAGAATGCAAAAAGAAAGAATGAAAGGCTGGTTACCATTAACTAGTGAATCCATAGCAAATATTTGTATGACTAGGTCACTTGTGTGGCATTAAATCAATGTAGTATGAGGAGCAAAGTGGCGTGTTGTTTGCTCTCATGAACTGTCTTAGCACTAATTGCCATTACTATTCTGACAAGTATAGCCCTAAAGGTTAACTACAAAAATTAATGGAGAAAGCATTGGAAAAGGAAACCTGAGAGCATGATTATACCTTAAGCTTCTGTCAAATGATGATTGAAGGACATTGTCCAATATCTAAATTTTTCCTTTCCCCATCAAGATAGTTTTCTGTTATGCATCGAGAGCACCGGAGCCGAGCTATTGTAGACCTCCATCCTGTCACCTGTTTTCCATCCTGTTCAAGCCCATGGTAATTAGCATTATCACCGAGAGTGAGGCTTCAAATGTCACTATCATCTATGGCTGCCCCATCGATGAGGAAGTAGAAACACAGTCAGCCACAAGCCCGCAGCTGTAGCAGTCACCAGAGACCGACGCAGTGGCAAGAACAAGGAAGCCACAAAAAATTCCCACGCCTAGTTTGCGTCCTGTGCCGAACCGAATATAGGAAATACCAGTTATTCTAGGTGATTCATCTACATAACCACAGCCAAGACAAAAGAAACGTAAAGTTCCAGACACCCCAAGTGAAAGAGGAAAGATTCTTGCTGCTGACCAGGGAACTAATGATGAAGATGAAGAATTGCTACCACAGGCAAATCCACAGAGACAACAGGCTGAACCAAACTTTCCTGCTTACATTAGACCAAGAATACTTGGTGTAGTGCATGTAGATAGAATGCATGGACATAATACAGTCCGTTGAATCTGTTGTCAGGGTAATCAAACTGAAGGTGTGGGCTGAGGGACTAGCCACTTTAGGCCTAACAAACATGTTGTTCATGCCTCATTTTGGCCATAGTGTACAGGATATTACATATGTAAAGCAGTTACTATTCTTCATTCATAAAGGATAATTATGTCTGGATCAACCATACCCAATTACTGTTGAACTAATAGTGAGAATTACAAGGCTCCCAAGTGAAGGAAAAGACCCTCTACCTTACCTTGCAAAGAATAATACTCAGGACATTAAGTGGAAGAAAAACCTTCAGCACATAGGATAGGGATAATTAATTGGGCCTATCCAAGACCAAAGTGTCCAAGTTGCTGCAAAAATATTATCTTGTAAAATATTTCATAAAGTGGTACCGATGCAATGTTCCGCAGGGGTAATAGAAATTACAGATTTATGTGCATGGGGACAAAAATTCAATTGGGCGTGGTTCTTGTTAAATTCCTTGTTCAAATATGTGATGTTGGCATGGAAAAAGGAAGGTCATAAATTCTACTATTCCTTGCTACTAATTTTGATTTCCTTCATTGTCTGAGCTAACCCCCCAGACTATGTACAAATGGATGTCCCGATATCCTGTTTGGGGGAAAATATTAGAATCTATGGGAAGCTAATATGCATAATATAAATCTGTTGCTTATAAAAGGTCCACCTAGGAAAATACATCAAGCTAGATTCATATTAACCGACAATGATGTGAACACAATTTTCAAGCTCTGGCCAGAGGAATGGCATGCCCTACATGAAGAACCACTTCCTGAAGAGAAGAATGTAGAAGAACCACCAATTCACCAAGTTCATGGTGAAGAGAAAGAAGGTGATGATACCCAAGGGGATCCATCGTAGGAAAACATGGAAGATGAGGATGATACATAGGACTCAGACCACCATCCTTCCATGCAGCCACATGCTGAAGAACAGACGCAGACCTGTGTGCAACCTAAGGAAGCTCAATCATTATAGAAGAAGCAGAAAGCAGACAAAAGAGTAAACACCACTACATTAACGAAGGATGAGTTGCAAGAACTTTCCAATGCCGTGGTGAAATTTGTGCAAGATAACCTTGGTGGCATAAGGGCCTAGCAAGAGAGCATCATTGCCCAATTCTAGACACACCTCAATCAGTTAACAGCAGCTATCAATGAGGTTAAGCAAACAGTGGACACCAAATCATATCGCATTGATCCTAACATACCACTACTCACACCACCATGGGAAACACCAATCAAGGTACTCATTTAGACACAAGCACTTGGCGTGAAGGAAGAGACAACCACAGATACTCATAATAGCACCACCAAGATAGAGTTCTCCAAGTTTCTTTTGGACGAGATCTATATCATCCAGCAGGAATGTATAGCTGAAATCCAACTAAGGAAAAATGTTTTCGCTCACCAAGTAGCAAAACAGAAAAAGAAATCCAACCTGCACAAGCCCCTGTTGCAAGCGAAAGATCAGGAATTGCAGGACTGCACCAACCTCATGACTGAGAAGACACAAGAAATATTGGCCCCAGCAAAGTTGTCTCATGTTGGTAGATACTAGTAAGAATGTCATCGCAACATTCCCACAGGAGGCTGCGCAAGCTGGTCAATAATCCTTGGCTAAAGTGGCCAGGCTTGTGAAGATTGCGCAAGATATTCAGTGCCAATTAGAAGATCTGCAAGCCCAACATATACCAAGCACACCCCCAGAGGTGCTGGTAGAAAGAAGAACAACAGTGTCTGAAGCTGCTACCAATATTAAAGATGGAGAAGCAATCTACATAAAGGCCGCGAACAATGTTGTGACCATTTGGGAAACATTGCTTGAGGATGACACAACTGAGAAAATAAGGCAGTGCATTTGCAAGGCAGATCAACGCATTGTTGCTGCAAAGGTGGACATGCGGAAGCTGCCCCTCTAGCAAAAGGTCATTAAGCATGTAGAGATCAAAAGTATCCAATAGGAAGTCCAGACCCTTCATGAGCAGGAGAAATCTAGGGAAGCCAAGGTTGAGGAATTCGAGTCAGAGGTAGAAAATCTCACAAACCATATTCAGCCGATGCAGCCAATCCGACCAGGTGGATCAATTGGCTGCACAAGCAGAGGAAGTTGTGTTAGAAGTTGCTAAGATAGAAGCAATGGTGTAGGAATTCCAAGGCAAGGTCCGTGCTACTGTGTAAACAGACCCGGAGCCAACAAGTTCAAAATAATGTACGCAAATGCAACCACGGCACTTGGATGAAAAAAAAATTTGAAATGTTTGAATTTTGGAGGAAGCCATAGCACCGTGTGTGCATAGCAGGCAGGTAGAACTTAAGGAAAAAGTTGTGCAGATATGATGAGACACATTACAACCACCACCAAAACTAATTATCAAGCAAGTGATGAAAAATTTGATACAGCTGGCACGTGCTGATAGACCATTAAATGCATCAAGATTCAGCGGAGATTTGGTGCTTGGACCAGGACAGCACTGCAACCAGATCAAGTGTGGAGAACTCGATCACCATGGCCGTCTAGTGCATCTACATGTGCTCATGACTACCACTATCCAAAAGTGCCAACGTCGATAATCATAGCATATCTAAGAAGGAAATGCAGTACACAACGTGAGCGTATTGTCCTCATAATGCCATTGGCTAAGCCTGCACGAAAGAAGACCCGATTCTCTTCCTATAAGAACAGGTTTCACTTAGCCTAACCAGACATCACTGTGTTATGTTGCTCACCCACTAGATGCAGTTCCAATTGAATTGGAGAGTCTCTTGCTGAGCATCCTTGAGGGCTAAAGTTGTTGCTGCAGCTT
>LPNX010260464.1:234434-351711 GCA_001517045.1 Pseudotsuga menziesii | reverse complement strand
ACAATCTGATAGATTTAATAATATAGAATACAATGGATTTAAATTTCTTGGAGAGGAGCATTCTTAAATTGTTCCCACAGGTCCCACAATATTTTTTTTAAAAAAAATTTCAGCAGCCGTCGCTTAAGCGACGCTTTCAAACTGTCTCTTTTCCGACGGATTTTGAGCTATTCGTCGCAAATCCGACACTAAGAACTGTCTCTTTTCCGACGGCAATTGTAGATATCCTTCGCAAAGCCGACACTTGTAACCGTCGCTTTTCCGACGCTTTTTTGATCTCCGTCGCTTATTCGACAGCTGCAGGTGTCGCATATCCGACGTCTTATGGAGGCTATTTTTCAAAAAAAAATTCTACCATCGAAAATATTCTGTCGCTTAAACGACACTTTACATTTAACCGACGGTTATGTAGGTGTCGCTTAAGTGACGGTTCTTTAAGTGTCGGATAACCGACGCCACGTTTCCGACGCTTAAGAAAAAATCAAAGTGTCGTACATGCGACAGGAAAGTGTCGAAAATCCGACATGACGGCCGTCGGATTTTGGGTCGAAATGTAGTAGTGGGTGTGTTAAGTCAGGAACTTGTTTCTTCAAATTTTATGTTTTGATTGTTATTTTATTTCTATGTTTGCTTATTTTCTTGAGTTGTATCTTTTATTTACTTTGGAAAATTTTGGTTTTGAGTGAAATTTTCAAGTTTTGCCTTTAGGTTCTTATTATGTTTATTTCCTTAGGTCCTGAAGGGTTATTTAGAACATTATATGGATTAGTTAGTTCACAAACAACATCATGGTCATAGTTTATCCATTAAAACCTCATTCAAAATGGAACTAATGGCTAAAAAGTGTCAAATTTGGTTTTAAAATATTCTTGTAGCGCAACGGCCAAAAAATTACACTTCGGTGCTACAAGAAAATCGTTTTTTGCCAAAATGGTCATTTTTCAGTCCAATTTTTTGGGGCTTTCGTTCCTAAAGTGTTAAATAAATAATTGGTCACGTTTGATATGTGTTTTGCCAAGTTTTTTTCATGTAAACAGGTGTCTAGTCTCATGTGAGGGAGATTCTGGCAACTGTATGCAAATTTATGGCAAATGATAATAGTGAGCGAAATAAGGCAAGATTTTTGGGAAAGAAGTTTTAAATTAAATATTATGAAGTTGGTGGAGACGCTGGAACGAAGACATCTGCTTAAAATCCGGAATTTAAAGTTGCAAAGAAGATTTAGGGATTTCTCAGCGCGTCAGCTGGAAGCAAATTGAAGACCTGGAGACACTTGGATAGTTAATTTTGATGATCAGATAGTTCAAGGATCGATTTTAAACATTTGCAGCTGGACGGGAATGAATTATTCCGCGTAAGCTTACTTGTGGCAGCTAAATTGGGGTTTTTCCATTAAAACGGCTTATGTCAAAATTGATTGGGGAAAACATAAATTTATGCTTTTAACAAACTCCTTTCGAAGAGATATCAGTCTAAGAGGTTTTTAGATGCTGTGACAAGTGAAAAGTTGAAAGGTAGCAGTTGCATTGAACAATTATCCTCTCAAAACCTGAAAATATAGTAGAGTAAAGATCTGTACAGTTTGTGGTGACCAGGGTTTCACAAATTAACTTGTTACCTGCAAGAGATGCAATAAGTAAGCTAAGCATGTAAATTACATGTAGACCTTGTCTGAGTAGGTGCCAGAAGCTAATTGTTTTTATGCTGAATGAAGATTTGAAGACACCTACATCAAGCTGGGAGTGAGCATTACTGGAGAAAACAAACACTATGGGACTCCAACAAATCCAAGTATAGCTACAAAAATGCCTGGAGGATCTTCAAGTGGGGCTGATGTAGCTATTGTGGCTGAACTCGTGGACTTTGCTCTTAGTATTGATACAGATGGAGGTGTGAGGGTTCCAGCTGCATTTTGTGGCATTTTGGGATTTTGTCCTTCACATGGGGTTGTTTCTATTGTTGGTGTAGTGCCAATGACCCAAAGTTTTGATACTGTAGGTTGGTTTGCTAGGGATTCAAATATTCTTCGTCATGTTGGCCATGTACTATTGCAGTTGCCATTGTCAGACTTCAGACAGAGGAGGCGTATTTTAGTTGCTGATGATTGTTTTCAGCTTTTAAGGATACCAGAAGAGAAGACTCTTGGCCTAGTCATTAGTTCTGTTGAAAATCTACAAGGTCAAGTTTTAAATCATATAAACCTGGGATAGTATATTGCTTTGAAATTTCCAAGTCTAAAGGTTTTCAAGAATAAAGAAAGCAAAAATGGAGAAGGAAATTCTACTTTAAAGAATCTTTGTGATGTATTCCTTTTACTGCAAAGATATGAGTTCAAGATGAATCAAAAGGAATGGTTAACACAGTCAAGCCTGCTTTGGGAGATGGTATATCAGGCCAAGTGTATGCAGCTCTAGAAACTACTGATGAACAAATTGAGTTTTGTCTGAAGGCAAGGAATGAGATGCATGCAACTCTTAGCAACCTTCTGAAGGATGATTGAATATTGGTTATTCCTACAACTCCAACTCCTCTTAAGCTCAAGTCAAAAGGGAGACAGTTGGAGGACTTCCTTCCTAGTACACTTTAATTGTCAAGTATTGCTGGCATGTCTGGATGCTGTCAGGTCAATGTACCTATAGGAAAGTATGATGAGTGTCCTGTTTCAGTTTCATTAGTGGCAAGGTATGGAGAAGATTGGTTTTTACTTGATACCCTACGGGATCTACATCCTTCTCTTCAAAAACAAGCCGAGATTGCTTCAAGCTCACAGTCCTTACCTACAATTTCTAGTCAATTAAAGGCTGCAGAGATTTCCAAAGAAAAGGGCAAATGCTAAGGAAATATACAGAGCATTGCTAGGAGAGATAATTGAAAAATTGATGGTTTGGAAAATATAGAAGAGATAACAATAAAATCTATTGCAAGAAAACTTGGTAAGAAGCCTAAGCCAAAAACCAATTATCTCAGGAATAAAAACACTGCATCTTCGTGCAGAGACAAGAGAAGATAGAAAAGCATGGATAGATGTATTGCTTGCTGCAAAAGAGTCTTTCTTACTAGTGGGTTTGGCTCAGTTGCAGAACCACAATCTCCAAAATTTACTTGGACATTTTCAAAAGGATTTTAAGGGAGTTGATTCAAATGTTACACTAGGGTTCCCTACTATGAAGTTTGTTCAGGAGTCTCACAACTTTAAGCTTGGAGATCATGGCTCATTTTTACTAGCAAGATTTCCACAACAAAAACCTTGGATTCCAGTACAAAACTACAGCTTGTAAAATCCTACAAATGATGGATCTATAGAGATTGCCAAACTAGCAAACGCTGATCTACCTTCAAAGTTATGTTCGAGTGCAAAGGGAAATTCATCCAGAATAGGAGCAAAATAAGTGAGAGTAGCTGATTTTGAAGATATAAGTTTGATGACTATGAATGGTGTGAATATTAATGAAGCACTTTTAGTGAAACAAGGGCCAATATTTAGTAATTTGACCAGTGAAGAAAAGCAAAAATTGAGAGTTTGTGTTAAAGTGAATTCTGATTCTGTTTCTATTCACAAAAGATACTGCAATTTAATCTGACTTAGGCCTTCATATTTCTACTTCCCCATCACTTAAAAGTAGCCCAAATAAAATTCAGATGCTAGCAGATGCAGAAAACAAAGTCTCAACACTTATGAATGAAAAAAGGAGGCAATAGAAACAGAATTCTGCTCTATTTTTCCTGTTTCAGGTTACTGAAATTGAATGCAGACCACGAGCGTATGGAGAGGAATTTTAGAAAAAAAAAAGAGGTTTTAGTTAATAAGATACCCATTTACAAAAACCTCTCTCAGTGTTGCAACATCTATCAAGGTTTGAAAGATGCAATTTAATCTTTGCATCCTATTTGTCAGGGTTTTTAATATTTAATATTTTCCTGTTTTAGTGTTCATCTTGCGGGGAATATTCTGATTGAATGGAGATGAATTTTTAAAAACAAAGATATTTTTTTGTCCATCACGGACCCATTCACAAAAACCTCTCTCAGTTTTTACACAGGAGTTAGGGATTGAGAGATGTAGAAGCTTCTTTGACACCTATTTTCCAGAAATTCGCCATATTTGCCAGGAATCCGATTTACTATTTTTAGTCAATTAGTTGAAAGTTAGTTAATGTAACTGCTGGGTAGTTTCAATTTTGACCTAATGACGGAAAGATAGAACTATTTCTTTGTAATTATAAAAGAGGGAGAAGGGGACAGAAGAAGGGTTCTACTTTTTGGCTGGCTAAGGAGGTCTTGGATTTGTTTATGAGTTAAGTACATAACTCTCATGTTTATTTGTTGAACAGTACTATGAAATATATGATCTAAATCACCCTTCAGGCTATGTTTTAGCTTCATTGTTTAGCTTGTTTAGCTACTTGACTGATATATTCATTGTTGGTTTATGGTTTCTTTACTTGTAATGCTTGTCAGTTATGAATGAACTTTAAGATTATACTCTGATTGGTACTTGGTGATTATATTATGCATCTCTGCTCTTATTTATTTATGATTTAGTTCCTGCTTGACTCATGAATGTATTCCCTTCAGTCATCAGACTTTACAACCACAAAAACCTTTCAAAAAAACCCTAAACCTTAGTTTTACTAGATTGAATTTTTTAGATTGTGTTGGCTTGTTTCTTTATAGCCTTGGAAATAATTTCTGGCACAAACATCTTTGGCGCCATTGCCAGGGAACGAAGTTGAAAACAGATTTTTCCCTGGGATACTTATCTTTTTCTGGTTTTAAGAGGTGAACTTAAACCAGCATATCTTTAAGGCTACTTTTCACTAGTTTGTCACAGTGGCTACTAGGGGAGTTGGAACTAGAAACAGAACTGTTTCACCTTTGCAGCTGGGTGTTTCAGACCCAGAATAGATACTGAAAATAGCTAGAAGAATTAGAAGGTTTTAGTCATCCCCAGCTTTATGCAACCCTAATTAATTTGAACTACTGTCACCCCTTTCTCTTTCTGAGGAGAAAAAACAAAATTTGTCTTGACAAATTGATTGGTGACTCCACTATTTCAAGATGCAGAGGCCGATGTCCATGGAAGCTATTCTGGCTCGAAGGTTTGCACCTTTCAATTTTTCTGATATTTTAGGTTTTCCAAATCCAATACCTACTATGGATGTTTGGGGAGATTGTCTTCCACGGTTTGGAGAAAGCAAAGAGGCTAATCCTTTAGATCACCTCATCAGATTTCATCAATGTATGGTCCAGTTGAATATACAGCATGAAGATGTGCTCATGAAGATGTTAATGTATTCACTCGAGCAAAATGCATGAGAATGGTGTTTTTCTCTTCCTGCTGCTAGCATTTCCTCACTGAAAGAATTCCACACATGTTTTCGGAAACATTGTAAGTATCTGTTCTCAGCTGAACTCTTTTTAAAATATTGTTGTGAGCAGGATGATGTTTATAATACAATTTCTGATTTAAAAAATCATGATGATGAGTACAATCAAGGGTTCAAAACATGTCATGAAGAAGTTGAAGTTTTAGAATTTGTTGAAGATGAAAAGGTAACATTTTCAGATACTATTGTCAAGGAAGAATGCCATGATCATTATGATAATCAAGTTGTTGTTTTAGGTCAGTTTGAGGATTATTCAAGTGATGAGATCAGTAGAGATAGTTTGGAACATTCTCATAATGATTTCAACAGCCTTAATAACCGTTTGAATGCTAATCCTTTTGAAGATCAATCTCTAGTTCAACAAACTTTTGAAAATCATTGTTGTGTTAAAGATCAGCTT
Organism: Pseudotsuga menziesii; assembly: GCA_001517045.1. NCBI lineage: Eukaryota > Viridiplantae > Streptophyta > Pinopsida > Pinales > Pinaceae > Pseudotsuga > Pseudotsuga menziesii. Next base: position 345,924 of record LPNX010260464.1, on the reverse strand, counting down.
TGTATTGAACGAAAAGATGAACCTTTAGCATCATCATTCGAAATTTCTCAGAATGCTCCTTGTTATGATGAAGAGATTAGGGTTCCAAGACAAGAATTCTGTGATGAATTAGATTCTATTCCTTTTGGTTTTGATACTAAAATTGATGAAGGCCAGGCTGTTCACATTTTTTCAAAAGTTACTTATATTCATGGTTATGATAAATCTGTTGTTCAAAATCATTATGAAGATACTCTAATTTTTAATAAATATGATGATGAAATTGAAAAGAAAGACCCAGAAATTTGTGAGGTGTGTGATATGTCACAATCTGATCAGCAGATTCAAGAATGCATTCAATCTATTCTCCTTGAACAGCAAAAGCCAATGCCTGATAATCATTCATTTGAAGACAGTGTGGAAAAGGGGGTTCAAAGTGTTGACATTATTGATGATACTATCCAAAAAATTATGGAGAAAATTCAGGCTGATCCTGATGTCCTTTTTCGCCAATGCCTTCTTGATATTCATGGAACAAAATATTCTTATGGACAGCTTGTCTTTTTCATAGAGCAGGAAGAGGTAACTTATGGAAATTTTTATGATCCAGTAGTAGATTATTTAGAGTCAATACCAGGTTATAAATCTGTTGTTTCAGAGACACCATTTGATGAAAGTAGTATAATTTGTTAGATCATTACTCTTCATGTTTTCTAATATCTCTGATTATATATATATTTGGAGTTGGAAACAAGTTTTGGTGGGTTGATGAAATTTTTTCCTGGTTACATTGGAAATGGGATTACAATTTGATTCAATAAAGAGAAGGTTCCTCAAAGAAAGAGATTTGATTTCCATTGTATATATCAGTGTTTGAAGGATTGAATAAGGACTCCATAACCCAATGGAAATTTTGCAGACTAGTAGGTAGCAGAAAAGAAGGCACTGGTCTACAGGTTCTTGAAGCCTCACAGGGAGGACTTCATCCCGCAGCTGGAGCCAGATGTTAAGTCAGGAACTTGTCTCTTCAAATTTTATGTTTTGATTGTTATTTTTATTCTAAGTTTGCGTATTTGCTTGATTTTGATCTTTTATTTACTTTGGAAAATTTTGGTTTTGAGTGAAATTTTCAAGTTTTGCCTTTAGATTCTTATTATGTTTATTTCCTTAGGTCCTGAAGGGTTATTTAGAACATTATATGGATTAATTAGTTCACAAACAACATCATGGTCATATTTTATCCATCAAAACCTCATTCAAAATGGAATTAATGGCTAAAAAGTGCCAAAATTGGTTTTAAAATATTCTTGTAGCGCAACGGCCAAAAAATTACACTGCGACGCTACAAGAAAATCATTTTTTGCCAAAATGGTCATTTTTTAGTCCAATTTTTTGGGGATTTCATTCCTAAAGTGTTAAATAAATCATTGGTCACGTTTGATATGTGTTTTGCCAAGTTTTTTTCATGTAAATAGGTGTCTAGTCTCATGTGAGGGAGATTCTGGCAACTGTATATTTATGGTAAATGACAATAGTGAGCAAAATAAGGCAAGATTTTCGGGAAAGAAGTTATAAATTAAATATTATGAAGCTGGTGGAGACGCTGGAACGAAGACATCTGCTTAAAATCCGGAATTTACAGTTGTAGAGAAGATTTAGGGCTTTTTCAGCGCGCTAGCTGGAAGCAAATTGAAGACCTGAAGACACTTGGATAGTTAATTTTGACGATCAGATAGTTCAAGGATTGATTTTAAACATTTACAGCTGGACGGGAATGAAGTATTCCGCGTAAGCTTACTCGTGGCAGCTAAATTGGGGTTTTTCCATTAAAACGGCTTATGTCAAAATTGATTGGGGAAAACATAAATTTATGTTTTTAACAAACTCCTTTCGAAGAGATATTAGTCTAAGAGGTTTTTAGATGCTGTGACAAGTGAACAATTGAAAGGTAGCAGTTGCATTGAACAATTATCCTCTCAAAACCTGAAAATATGGTAGAGTAAAGATCTGTACAGTTTGTGGTGACCAGGGTTTCACAGATTAACTTGTTACCTGCAAGAAATGCAATGAGTAAGATGAGCATGTAAATTACATGTAGACCTTGTCTGAGTAGGTGCCAGAAGCTGACTGTTTTTATGCTGAATGAAGATTTGAAGACACCTACATCAAGCTGGGAGTGAGCATTACTGGAGAAAACAAACACTATGGGACTCCAACAAATCTAAGTATAGCTACACAAATGCCTAGAGGATATTCAAGTGGGGTTGTTGTAGTTGTTGTGGCTGAACTCGTGGACTTTGTTTTTAGTATTGATACAAATGGAGGTGTGAGGGTTCCAGTTGCATTTTGTGGCATTTTGGGATTTTGTCCTTCACATGGGGTTGTTTCTACTGTTGGTGTAGTGCCAATGACCCAGAGTTTTGATACTGTAGGTTGGTTTGCTAGGGATTCAAATATTCTTCGTCATGTTGGCCATGTACTATTGCAGTTGCCATTGTCAGACTTCAGACAGAGGAGGCGTATTTTAGTTACTGATGATTGTTTTCAGCTTTTAAGGATACCAGAAGAGAAGACTCTTGGCCTAGTCATTAGTTCTGTTGAAAATATACAAGGTCAAGTTTTAAATCATATAAACTTGGGACAGTATATTGCTTCGAAAGTTCCAAGTCTAAAGGTTTTCAAGAATAAAGAAAGCATAAATGGAGAAGGAAATTCTACTTTAAAGAATCTTTGCAATGTATTCCTTTTACTGCAAAGATATGAGTTCAAGATTAATCAGAAGGAATGGTTAACACAGTCAAGCCTGTTTTGGGAGATGGTATATCAGGCCGAGTGTATGTAGCTCTAGAAACTACTGATTAACAAATTGAGTATTGTCTGAAGGCAAGAAATGAGATGCGTGCAACTCTTAGCAACCTTCTAAAGGATAACTGAATATTGGTTATTCCTACAGATCCAACTCCTCTTAAGCTCAGGTCAAAAGGGAGACAGTTGGAGGACTTCCTTCCTAGTACTTTTTAATTGTCAAGTATTGCTGGCATGTATGGATGATGTCAGGTCAATGTACCTATAGGAAAGTATGATGAGTGTCGTGTTTCAGTTTCATTAGTGGCAAGGTATGGAGCAGATTGGTTTTTACTTGATACCCTACGGGATCTACATCCTTCTCTTCAAAAACAAGCCGAGATTGCTTCAAGCTCACAGTCCTTACCTACAATTGCTAGTCAATTAAAGGCTGCAGAGATTTCCAAAGGAAAGGGCAAATGCTAAGGAAAGATACAGAGCATTGCTAGGAGAGATAATTGAAAAATTGATGGTTTGGAAAATATAGAAGAGATAACAATAAAATATATTGCAAGAAAACTTGGTAAGAAGCCTAAGCCAAAAACCAATTATCTCAGAAATAAAAACACTGCATCTTCGTGCAGAGACAAGAGAAGATAGAAAAGCATGGATAGATGTATTGCTTGCTGCAAAAGAGTCTTTCTTGCTAGTTGGGTTGGCTCAGTTGTAGAACCACAATCTCCAAAATTTACTTGGACATTTTCAAAAGGATTTTAAGGGTGTTGATTCAAATGTTACACTAGGGTTCCCTACTATGAAGTTTGTTCAGGAGTCTCACAACTTTAAGCTTGGAGATCATGGCTAATTTTTACTAGCAATATTACCACAACAAAAACCTTGGATGCCAGTACAAAACTACAGCTTGCAAAATCCTACAAATGATGGATCTATAGAGATTGCCAAACTAGCAAATGTTGATCTGCCTTGAAAGTTATGTTCGAGTGCAAAGGGAAATTCATCCAGAATAGGAGCAAAAGAAGTGAGAGTAGATGATTTTGAAAATATAAGTTTGATGACTGTGAATGGTGTGAATATTGATGAATCAATTTCAGTGAAACAAGGGCCAATACTTAGTAATTTGACCGGTGAATAAAAGCAGAAATTGAGAGTTTGTGTTAAAGTGAATTCTGATTCTGTTTCTATTCACAAAAGATACTGCAATTTACTCTGGATTAGGCCTTCATCCTTCTACTTCCCCATCACTTAAAAGTATCCCAAATAAAATTCAAATGCTATCAGATGCAGAAAACAAAGTCTCAACACTATTGAATGAAAAAAGGAGGCAGTAGAAACATAATCCTGCTCTATTTTTCTTGTTTCAGGTTATTGAAATTGAATGCAGACCACGAGCTGATGGAGAGGAATTTTAGGGAAAAAAAAATATTTATTTGTTCATAAGATACCCATTTACAAAAACCTCTCTCAGTTTTGCAACATCTGTCAAGGTTTGAAAGATCCAATTTAATCTTTGCATCCTATTTTTCAGGGTTTTTAATATTTAATATTTTCCTGTTTTAGTGTTCATCTTGCGGGGCATATTCTGATTGACTGAAGATGAATTTTTAAAAAACAAGAGAGGTTTTTGTTCATCACAGACCCATTCACAAAAACCTCTCTTATTTTTTACGCAGGTGTCAGGGATTGAGAGATGTATAAGCTTATTTGACACCTATTTTCCAGAAATTCGCCATATTTGCCAGGAATCGGATTTACTATTTTTAGTCAATTAGTTGAAAGTTAGTTAATGTAACTGCTGGGTAGTTTCAATTTCGACCTAATGAAGGGAAGATAGAACTATTTCTTTGTAATTATAAAAGAGGGAGAAGGGGATGTTAGGGCGCGCACCTCAACGGTCCTTAAGATGGGTAGCTCCGCGGGTTTGACTGAAAATAGTCTTAGGGGTGTCGGGGGTTAAATCAAAGTATTCTATTGTAATAAACCCGCGGCTTAAGGCCAGGGTTAGGGTTTTGGGTTCCCATGGTATTGAATCCATGTTTTTGTAAACAGTGTGCTATAAATAGGCACTTGTGTAAATAAGAAAGGTTAGGTTTTATGATGTAAGAAAGACTAAGGCGAAGTTAAGGTTGATTTTGTAAGGAAAGGTTGAGTCCCAGCTGTGTGCGTGGACGACCTCTGCAGCTGTGTGCGCAGAGGGTTTTTGTAAGAAGATTGAGGAAAGATCTGCAACTATGTGCGCAGAGGCCTGCTGCTGTGTGCGCAGCTATTAAGGACTAAAGGGATCTGCAGCTGAGTGCACAGATCAAACTGTGGTTTTGTAACAAGTTGAATAAAACACAGTTTGTGGACGTAGCCCCTACACTGGGGGTGAACCACGTTATATTTGGTGTTGTGGTTTCTTGTGTTGTTTCTATTTCTATTGTCTTTACGCATTAATAACTGTATAAATTTGATAACTTAGATCACTGCTAATAACAAGCTTCGCTGTGAATTCCCTGTAGTGGGTTAAGCAAGTCACGGTTGTTTATCTATCTGCGAAGTTGTATAAAAGTGAATGACACAGCTGTGTAATTATTGATTAATAAGTTAGTAAAGGCTAAGGTACAGTAATATCCCTCTCTTCTTGCAGAAACCTGATTCTGCGGCACCCCATTGTTGTTTCGGGTGAGACTGCAACCTGTGCGCAGGTTGTTGCCGAAAGGGCCAACACAGTGGGTCTTTTGTTGGTGCGACATAAAAGGATTAAACCCAGGTCTGACCTATTGCCCAAAAAATTGGTTCCATTGCCGGTTGAACTCAGTATCTGCTCAAGAGGGGTTTACGTCGTACCTTGAGGGCTATGTTCTGGAGGCCCTTTGTGACGGAAATCGGTGATTGGTTTGCTGAGACTTATCTGCAATTCGCGCAACAAGAGACCACAAATCAGCGTTGTAGCGCATGTGAATTTTTACAAAGGTATGTTTTTTGTGATGCTTATGAAAAAAAATTTAGTAGTATCCACATAGAGTTGCACCAGTGGTTGTCTAGGTTAACAGAAAGAAGGACGAACTGCCAAGCTCGACGGGTTCCCACGTGGACCCCCACAAGGGTCAATCTTGTGCAACATGTGAACAACGAGGTATCTCGCGCTGTTGATTTCTGGACGACGCGCACATTGAAAGCTTTCGTAACAGAGTTTGCCATTGACACAAGTACCTCCTTCAGCGAAGCTGAACAGCAGTTCTTCAAAGGTCCTCGTGGTAAGTTTTTGAATTCATTAAGCTTGCGGATTAAAATACTATTGGCTGAAAAGGGTATATTGTGGTTTGAATCAGACTGCTAGATTTGTAGTACTAACATATGTTTGCAAGTGATAATACCTTCGACGAGCAAAGTGGTTTGCTGCGAAGTGGAAAAAGGTACAAAAGAGATTTTGACTCCTATTCCTTAGGTCAGGCTACCGAGTCCTCCCCTGTAAATTCTGAAGAGTCAGGCTCTAAGGAAATCCCTTCGCTTGGAAACCCCCCTGTCACCCCGCAGCGAAGCTCTGTTACCCCTGAAAGACCGTTGCAGTCTGACAGTCCACCAAGTCCAAGTATTCCGACCACAGGCCAGTCTGTCCCTGTAACTCCCTCCCCATCAACATCCTGCCCCCCTCCCAAAACCGCCATGGCCCACCTGGTTGATGACATTAAGCTCCCCATCTTCAAAGGCACGGAATCAGAGGACCCCGAACAATTCTGGTTTTTATGTGAAGCAATATGGAATGCGAAGAAAATTACAGACCCAGATGTGAGAGCCGTGCAGCTCATTACTTCTTTCCGGGATAGGGCCTTGACCTGGTTCATGAAGTTCTCAAGTACTCAGAGCCCTACGCTAGATGAGATTAAGGCAGCAATAACCAAAGAATTTAAAAAACCTAAATCGGAATCGCAGAGCATCACCGAACTCAAAGAGATTCAACAGCGGCGCGGCGAATCTGTGTGGGACTTTGACCAGAGATTCAAAGTCCTCCTCGACCAAGTCAGCTTTACCATTAGTCCTGCGCAGCACAAGGAATGGTTTATCGCGGCATTATTACCCCATATCCGAACTCCGCTCATGCAATAGAAGGTTGCTGACCAGCAAGAAGCTCTGGAAATCGCAATGAAGCTGGAGACTGCCCCTGTCGGAGATGATTTTGGTATTGCTCAAATCCAAGCGCAGCTAGCCGTGATGGCCCTGGAACTTCGCGAGATGAAAAAGGGAAAACCTGATCGCGAAGAGGTTTGGTGTACAGAATGTCGAACCGAAGGTCACGACAAGGAACGGTGCCCTCTGGTAAGCAAGTACCTACGTACAGGTGCGCCGGACCCATTTCCACCACAAGTTCTATATTGTGAGCTCTGCAGAGCAACCGGTCAGCACCAACCCGAGAACTGTCACCTGCTGCAATGGTACGGACAGGGACCTAAGAACCCCTACTGTAAGTTCTGCAAGTCCATAGGTCATAATGAGGATGAGTGCCGCACCTATGATGCCTACCGGGTGCACAATTACGGCCCCAGTAGTGATAGCTATGGTTACCAGGGGGGTGCCTCTGGTAGAGGTTCATCTGGAGGCCGTGGTGGTATGGCCGGCAGAGGCCGAGGCCAGTTGGTTTGTTACAATTGTAACCAAGCTGGGCATTTGGCTCGTGACTGTCGGAACCCTACTACGACATGTCGATACTGCCGCGCGGTAGATCACGTGATTGAGCAGTGTCCGCAGCTCATAGCCAAGATTCAGGCACGACAAAGTGCCCCCACGCGGAATATCCAGATGATTTCAGTTGAGCCCAGACCTGCCGCAACTATCAATGTTGTCACACGGAGTGGAGCTATGACACACCCACCGGATACAGAAATACAACCCGCCGACGCTCAGGTTCGTAAGGCCCCTGTGAAAATCCCAGCATTTGATATCACAAGAGAAAGAGAGACATTTATGGAAGCTAAGAAAGATTTTGCTCGCCCTAGCACATCCGTTACACCTACACAATCTCAGCAACTATCTTCACAGCCCCAGGAATCCCCGCGGGATAACGTAAGTACCCTATCCTCCTTTTTACAGAGTTGCCTCAAACTGTTACGAGATCAGGATGCTCTGACTAAGCTACAAGAAGTCATTGCTTCCTGCGGACCTCACCACAGTTCTGCTCAAAACAAAACTGTTCATAGAGTGAACAGAACCGGCAGGGAAATGAGATTGAATGCTCAGATAGGGGCATATCATCTGACTGATGTTATCTTGGACTTAGGGTCCGACGTAAATGTGTTAACTAAACAAACCTGGGAACACATGGGAAAACCCCCCCTCGCCTGGTCCCCTATCCAGTTGCGGCTATCCAACCAGCAAAGGATTGTGCCTCTAGGAAGTTTCCTAAGTGTCCAAACAGATATTGCCGGGGTCAGTACTATCGTGGACTTCGAAGTAATTGAGATCATTGATGACAGTGACCCCTACCCAACCTTGTTAGGAATTGAATGGGCAATGGAAAATGCTGCAGTTATTAACCTGAAGAAGAGACAGATGATCTTTAAAGGGAAAGACTTGAGAGTCATCCTCCCCTTGGATCCCTCACAGGGGGAACGGTACACAGAACCACTCCGACAAAAGGATCAGGACGATGTGGAGCACATCTACACTATCACCGCGCAGGACAGAGGTTCTGAGGATCCTCCTACCGCAGATTGGGAGTCTGGTAGCTCCTGTATGACCAACTCGGAAGACGACTTAGAGAGTTGGCAGAACCCATTATATGAGCTCCATGGCCATAGTAGTACCAGACCTACGAAATCTCTCAAATGGCTCAGCTCACAATCAAGCGCTCTCCCTACTTTTGATGGTTCAACAGACCCTGACCCATTTATCGTTCAATTCTCAGGTCAGATACCGGAGCGATAGAAACTGACTTCTCTGGAGTTAGCACTCAGAGTCTCAGCTGCCAGATGGTGGAAGAGCCATAAGCCACAGATTCCTAACTGGGAAGCCTGTTAGAGGCTCATTCGACTGAGATTTAAGGGCCAGCCTGCGAAGGTGCGAAGCACGTTCGATGGAAAATCTAGTCCACAAGCACACTTGGCAAACTGCTATGAAGCATGGAGGTATGTACCTCGGAACGAATGGGTACATCGATTCATCCATACCCTGGCACCGATAGCTCAAACCTGGGACGAGGAAGCTGAGCTCCGCCTAGATACTGTAAGTTGGGACTGTCTTGTCCATAGTTTTATACATACTTTTTCTACTAATGATGTCTGCCCAGCTCTAGATGCAGCTATCAGGATCATCTATACCAAGGTATTTGATGACCAAGAACTAGCAGAACAGCGACCGGATTGGACATTGCAGGAAGCCCACGCCCTAGAATGTTATAAATTCGCCATTGAGGAGGATGAGGACCCACGCAATATCGCTATCCCTGAGTCAGAAGGATGCTGCGATGTGCAAGGACCAGTCATCGAAGCCCCGGAACTAAATCAGCCCCTGAAGACATGCACAGTTAACATTGGATCTGAAGAACAGCCTAATCTCGCCACAATTGGTAATTATTGGGATGATGAAATGGTCAGCAAGGTAATCCAACTTCTCCACGAGTACCAAGATCTTTTTCCAACAAATTTTTCCGAAATGAAGGGTATCTTAGGTGATATTGGTGTAATGAAGATACCTTTGAAACCTAATGCAAAACCTGTGAAACAGCGGCCTTATATATTGAATCCGAAGTATAAAGAAAAGGTTAAGGTGGAGTTGGATAAGATGCTCACCGCAAGAATAATTGAGCCTGCTGAAGAATCTGAGTGGGTCAGTCCTATGGTGGTCCAGGAGAAGAAGACTAAGGGTGAAATCCGCATTTGTGTCAACCTCGGGAAATTAAATGATGCCTATCTGCATGATCCCTTTCCTACCCCCTTTACAGACGAAGTGCTCGACAATGTTGGAGGCCAAGAAATATACTCTTTCACTGATGGGTTTTCTGGCTACCATCAGATCCGAATTGCTCCAAAAGACCGGCATAAGACAACATTTGCTACCGAAATGGGGTCCTTTCAGTATACTATCATGCCCTTTGTGCTGAAGAACGCACCTGCTATATTTTCTAGGGTCGTCATCTCTGCGTTCAAGGAATATATACATAAATTCTTAGAAGTTTATTTTGATGATTGGACTATTTTTGGGCTAGTAAAAGATCACCTCACTAGTTTGAGACTTATGTTAAACAAGTGTAGACAGCACTAGATTGCTTTGAATCTAAAAAAGTGTATCTTTTGTGCCCCTTTTGGAATTCTCCTTGGTCATGTTGTCTGTAAGCAGGGATTGATGATGGATCCTGCGAAGATAGCTATTATTGTAAATCTGCCACCCCCGAAGTCCGTCAAACAACTGCGCACGACACTCGGTCACATTGGTTACTACAGAAAATTCATCCAAGGATATGCTCAAATTACCGCTCCGATGGAAAGGAAGTTGAAGAAAGATAATAAGTTCGAATGGACACCAGAGTGCCAGGCCAGCTTAGATATTTTGAAGAAAAAAATGGTTACTGCCCCTATTCTAGTATTTCCTGACTGGAACAAAGAATTTCATGTGCATGTCAACGCATCCTCCATTGCTCTAGGGGTGGTATTGGCTCAACCAGGCGCAGGTCAAATTGACCACCCTATTTCTTTTTCCAGTAGAAAATTATCCACTGCAGAGAAAAATTATACTACAACCGAGCGGGAAGGCCTTGCTATGGTGTACGCACTACAGAAGTTTCGACATTATCTGTTAGGATCACATTTTAAGATGTTTACTGACCATTCTGCTTTGAAATATTTGGTTAATAAGCCAGTGCTAGGAGGAATAATATGCAGATGGTTGATTCTGTTCCAAGAATATGACTTCGAAATCATAGTTAAGCTTGGGAGACTGAACCTAGGACCAGACCACTTGTCGAGGCTCAAGTCAGGTGAAGAACCCGCCAATTTGGATGAGGGCCTCCCTGATGCGCAGCTGTTTTCCATCCAGATAGTCGATGACTACTTCCAGGATATTGCTCAGTACTTGTCTACAGGGTTTCCACCTGCTGAAATGACCACACAACAGAAAAAGCAGCTGGTAGTGCGAGCAACGGACTTCACCCTAATATCCGGCCAACTGTACAAGATGGGACCAGATGAAATACTGCGCAGGTGTGTTTTGGAGCATGAACGACCCCTGATTCTGGTCGAGGCACATTCTGGCGCAGCAGGAGGTCATTATGCAGGGAAAGCTACAGCACAGAAGATTTTGACAGCCGGCTTATGGTGGCCCACCATTCACAAGGATGCAAGAGAATATTGCCACAGCTGCGACGTCTGTCAGAGGACAGGAAAACCATCTTGCCGGGATGAAATGCCCTAGTTCCGCAGGTAACCTTACAAGCTTTTGACAAATGGGCCATTGACTTTGTTGGCCCCATCAACCCCCCCGCGAAGAAGTCTGGTGCGAGATATATTATTACAGCAACTGACTACCTTACCCGTTGGGCTGAAGCCCAACCGATCAAGAACTGTAGCGCTGCTACAGCTGCGTAATTCATCTTCGATCACATCTTGTCCAGGTTTGGGTGTCCTCGCGTCCTTATGAGCGATCAAGGATCACATTTCTTAAATAAAACTATTGCAGTGCTGACTGAAGAATTTCAAGTATACCATCAGAAAAGTACAGCCTATCATCCACAAGCCAATGGGACTGTCGAAGCTTTTAATAAGATCCTGGAGCATGCTTTGACAAATATTTGTAATGCTAACAGAGATGATTGGGACCTTTGCATTCCAGCAGTGCTATGGGCTTACAGAACTACTTGCAAAAAGTTGACAGGCCATACACCTTTCCGATTGGTTTATGGGCAAGAAGCTGTCATGCCTATGGAATACATTATTCCCAGCCTCAGAATATCTGCTTTCACCGAGATGGATGACCCAGCCATAATAACAGAGAGACTAAAACAGATACTAGAACTCGAGGAGGATAGATTTATTGCAGGTTTCCAGCAACAGGTGCAGAAAGCTCGAGAAAAAGCGTGGCATGACAGACACATTAAGAAGAAACAATTCCAGTAGGGTGATCTTGTGCTCCTCTATGATAGCAAATTTATGAAGTTCCCCAAAAATTTTAAAACACATTGGAAGGGACCGTATATAGTCCAGAAAGTTATTGATGGGGGCGCAGTCCAACTAGCTAAGTTAAATGGAGAGCTCTTTCCATCTATGATAAATGGGAGTCATCTAAAGAAGTACAGGGACAGGCCAAGTCCTCAGACTTGAAGGTAGCTCCAAGAAAGAAAAGTTTACGTACCCAGCATAGTTGCTCGCCGCACTGGGGAATGTCGTATGGGATGCCGAAGGTTGGTCAGAGGAAAGTGGTTGTTATGTTGTAGGTTGGAACTGTGTCGCATCCTAGGATGAGATGGATGGGACAAAACACATTTGACGGCGGCGGCACGTGAGCTACTCTTCATAACTTTAATTATGAGATTTCGGGAAAATCTCAGGCTCGGTGTGGTGAGATTTCTGGTATTCAAGCAGGTTTGATATCATTACTACACTATGATGACCGATTCTGTAACAAAATTCTATAAGTAAGCTACATTGGCTTGTGAAATCTTCCTCGAAGCACTTCGTGGAGTTTGCTCGACTGGAGCCATGTCAAACAATTGTGAAGTCCAGGAGCTCGTACGAGAGTTCAGAGAGAGAGGATTGCATAACCTTTTGAGTAATCTGCCAGTACAATCGTATTCGAATTAGGTACACAGGCAGGCAGAAGTTTGCTCTAAACTAGGCGAAGGCAGGCACAAATTTGCTCTAACATGAAGCCACGACAGCCATAAGACCTCGCCAAATGACTCTGGCGAGCCCCACCTTGAAATATTCCAGCATAGCAGAACCATGGCAGCTGTGTGTCTTATGCACCGTGACATACAATTCCAGGGGACCCCAAGCTGTGGATGGTTAAGTATCGCCAACCTGACCAAAGGATGGGGTTGCAGATGGACCCACAAGGCCTTATTCCACACCAATATCAAGCAGCAGAAAGAAGCGGGAAGCCGGCCAGTAGCAGGAAGGATTCCAAGAACCAGCGCACAATGTCTTCGCCAAGCAAATTTTACCACCAGCCGAGCAGATAAGTTCCTCGGGACGAGACACTGGTGAGTCTTAGGGGCCTGTTAGGGCACGCACCTCAACGATCCTTAAGATGGGTAACTCCGTGGGTTTGACTGAAAATAGTCTTAGGGGTGTCGGGGGTTAAATCAAAGTCTTCTATTGTAATAAACCCGCGGCTTAAGGCCAGGGTTAGGGTTTTGGGTGCCCATGGTATTGAATCCATGTTTTTGTAAACAGTGCGCTATAAATAGGCACTTGTGTAAATAAGAAAGGTTAGGTTTTATGATGTAAGAAAGACTAAGGCGAATTTAAGGCTGATTTTGTAAGGAAAGGTTAAGTCCCAGCTGTGTGCGTGGACGACCTCTACAGCTGTGTGTGCAGAGGGTTTTTGTAAGAAGATTGAGGAAAGATCTGCAGCTGTGTGTGCAGAGGCCTGCTGCTGTGTGCGCGGTTGTTAAGGATTGAAGGGATCTGCAGCTGAGTGCGTAGATCAAACTGTGGTTTTGTAGCAAGTTGAATAAAACACAGTTTGTGGACGTAGCCCCTACACTGGGGGTGAACCACGTTATATTTGGTGTTGTGGTTTCTTGTGTTGTTTCTATTTCTGTTGTCTTTATGCATTAATAACTGTATACATTTGATAACTTAGATCACTGCTAATAACAAGCTTCGCTGTGAATTCCCTGTAGTGGGTTAAGCAAGTCACGGTTGTTTATCTATCTGCGAAGTTGTATAAAAGTGAATGAAACAGCTGTGTAATTATTGATTAATAAGTTAGTAAAGGCTAAGGTACAGTAATATCCCTCTCTGCTTGCAGAAACCTGATTCTACGGCACCCCATTGCTGTTTCGGGTGAGACTGTAACCTGTGCGCAGGTTGTTGCCGAAAGGGCCAACACAGTGGGTCTTTTGTTGGTGCGACATAAAAGGATTAAACCCGGGTCTGCCCTATTGCCCAATAGGGGACAGAAGAAGGGTTCTACTTTTTGGCTGGCTAAGGAGGTCTTGGATTTGTTTATGAGTTAAGTACATAACTCTCATGTTTATTTGTTGAACAGTACTATGAAATATATGATCTAAATCACCCTTCATACTATGTTTTAGCTTCATTGTTTAGCTTGTTTAGCTTGTTTAGCTACTTGACTGATATATTCATTGTTGGTTTATGGTTTCTTTACTTGTAATGCTTGTCAGTTATGAATGAACTTTAAGATTATACTCTGATTGGTACTTGGTGATTATATTATGCATCTCTGCTCTTATTTATTTATGATTTAGTTCATGCTTGACTCATGAATGTATTCCCTTCAGTAACCAGACTTTACAACCATAAAAACCTTTCAAAAAAACCCTAAACCTTAGTTTTACTGGATTGAATTTTTTAGATTGTGTTGGCTTGTTTCTTTATAGCCTTGGAAACAATTTCTGGCACAAACAGGGTGTACCACAACAGACATAGTAACCGCAAAAAGCAATCCCTTTCCAATATGCAAGAGAAATAAAACATCTAACACTAAAGGATCTTGAAACATACCTTATTCTAGATGGTTTATGTAGATCCCTGTTGAGCTTTTCCAATCCCACTTGTGTTAATAATTTGCTCTCTCAACAATCAACAAACAAGACAAGCATGTTATATAATGGTGTTAGACCTACTCTAGCATATATAATCAATAATGTATAAGCAATTAAAAGCATCCGTGGATTCAATATTCATTTAAATGCACATCATTGGATAGGAAAAGATATTTCTATTAATATAAATCAGAGATTACAAGAATGACAACCTCTGTCGGCACGTCTACAAACCGTAGAAACTGAGTCCTCCACCTGGGCCTCCACCTCTCAATAGCAAGCTCATAAGCAAATGCAAGCTTGGGAATAAAACCAAGTACTCCAAGGGACAAAGGGATGCAGACTCAAGTATAAGCAAGCTACGGCAACAATGGACTATAGTTTTCTTTCTCTTCAATTCCTCATCTTCAATGTATCCAAAGGGTTCCTTATATAGTTCTTCAATGGGGTAATGGAAGGTCAAATCCGAGCGATCTCAAGTCATATGGAAGGCCAAGAGACAAGTGAATTAGATCCACATCAAGGAAAACTCCAAAAATATTTGGCCTTTTGCACACATCCCGATGTACGCGGGTTTAAGGGTTATATCCGCGTATATACGCGAGAATGGGTTTAAAAGTCGCGTATGGAAAATAACAGATGTTTTCAGGGATGATCATGGAAATATAAAAGGTACAAAAATATTCCATGGGGTCTAAAGAGTCTGCAGAGGGACAAGGAATGGCATAAATGTGTGATATACCATGTGTGGTAAAATCAGCTATAACATATGCCCCCTAATGTGTGAGGTCAGAGGGGTGATACGATGGTTGAAATACATTATAAGTCCATCCTAGAAGTGGAGTGATGAAGAACCAAGTGGAAGAACCAGCCATCCAACAATATAGTACAAATATATCTTCATATGACTGCAAGTACATACAGCAGTCCCAAATACATAAGAGTACAATGGCCATGAATAGACATTATACAAAATATGACATGTGTGGTCATCACCACGTACAATATAGATAGATCAAAATCTCCATGATGAAGATATACAAAGGATCATGATCTCCATGAAAGCTGGAGATATATAATGGATCAAGATCTTCATAATAGCTGAAGATATCTAACATACACTAGAATCAAGTCATGAGAGATGAAATCTCATGAACATTGGCACGATTAAGGAGGTAGCATATCAAAAATGCCACCAATTTGGAACGTCTTCTACACAATCTGCTACAAGTACATGTCCTACTATGTGAGTAAAGGTGTTGAGGTCGAACATAGTAGTCCATTGTCTCATTACCGGTCAATGATGTATATCGTTAACAGACGCGAGATGGCCCACCGATAATGAAAATGGGAATCAAGATACTAGAGTGAAATCTAACAAGTGTGAATAAATGTGTTAAGGTTGAACACTTGAAAGAATCCATCGATCAGGGGACATTGATGTATTCCAAAAACTATTGATGGCGAGAGAACCTACCACTGATGATTGTAAGTCTCAAGGCACTCAAATGACTCTAGACTCCTATCCCAGGATAAATGATCTAAATTCGATAGGATAAAATCCACTGGAAGGAGGGAATTAAGGCATCCCCCATCATCTAACATGAGGTACTCAACAAAGCTGTATAATGTGGAAGGACTCGATCATAATGTGCTCGAACCAGTACCAGTACTGGGAATGGCCGACATGCAAAGTCAAGAAAACTAAGGAATAGCCAACTCAGGCTTCAACTTCCTTTGAACAAGAGCATAAATGCAAATGGTGACTAAATGTAGGTAGCATAGACTCAATATACAAAACTAGGACATCTCTGTTACACAGGAGGCATCGACAGAGGCTCCATAGGGACTGGAAGCTTAACCAATCGGTGGAGATAAACTTAGAGAAATGAGTACATCTCCTAAAGTCAAACTATTAACCCAACCAACAGATGTGATATATAGTGCTCTGTTCGAAGGCGGCATGACTCGACTCCTGCCAAAGATAACATCTTTTCCTGTCTGGCTTTTTGGTTTTTTTATTTTTTTTGGACTTTTTCAAATATTTTGAAAAGCTTGAAAAAGAATAAAAGTGATTTATAGTTACAAACTAGGAGGATACGAGTGTCAAGGGGAAAACAAACTAGTTCCAAGCAGCAGAACTCACCTATGCTCAATTCAAGGAAACATGTGTAGGATAGCGACACTTAGGGGAAGGTCCCCTCCTGGTAAAAATGGGGAATAAAGTTGGAAAAGATATATAAAATGGCTCTGCGTGGTTAGACATGAGACAAGCTCGGGCTATATGGCTGATAATCAAAGTCAGGGAATCCAACATAAGGCTCAATAAGGCAAGAAAAACTCATGATAATGCAATTACAACTTGACATAGGGGAGTCCTAGGGAAAAGGCCAGCAAAAAGATCAAGAGGAGTATGAGGCTCTTATGCAAAGTCATGGCTGTACTATATAAAGGACTCCCACACCCTAAAGAAAATATGTCGTCATGGGCACCAAATGCAAAATAGGAGCTAACTATAGTACCCATGTATAGTCAAGCTCTACCATTTACATCATGTCACTTCTAAAAGCAACAAGAAGGTTTCGTGACAAGATAGAATGGGTTCGTACCAAAGGTTATAATGAAATAGTCATTGCAAAGTGAAAACGGATATGAAACCTAACCTATATGTCAGTTTAGACATAATACCTGAAATCAGCACGAATGGGTCAAAACCATGGTCAAACCGCGCTCAAAACGGACTCCATTTGAAATTTTTACCCATTTGAGCTCAAAACTTCCACCGCAAATTTTGGGAGCATCATTCAACGAAATTCGACATCGTTTGATCCAGGTAACTCCTCATGTCCTCCTCTTCCTATTTCATGCATTTTTTTAAGTTTTCATGGTCCAATTAATTTTTTAGGCCATCCTAAGTTGTGCGTTTCGGCCCACGTGGTATCGAGATTTTTTCCGTGTATAGGGCTCACCATACACGGAAAAAACACCCAAAACCACGTACATATGTGGTTGTTTTGCAAGCAGTCGTGTATGAGGCCACAAATGAGGTTTTCAAATGCAAATGTTAATCAAAACTCTTATTTTTTTTGCAAGATGGTATTAGAGTGGAGGGAGAGAGAACATGGTGATGTGGAAGAGGCTGTGCAAGGTGATTTAATGGCCCAACAAGGATTACGTGTGTGTGGTTTGTATAAGTTTTGGTGTATTGGAATCCTAAGGGCCAAACCAAGACTCCTCCATATGCTAGTGGATTACTGGGATCCAGACTTTGAGACTTTCACATTGACGGGATGTCGCTCAGCATAGAATTTGAGGACATATAATTTATCATTGGTTTATCCCGACGAGGAGAGGTGGTAAATATCCAATCTCGTGGGCTAGGAGGTGGATTGACTATTAACGAGTACATTGCAGTGTACTACTTTTCGGACACGGAAAAGGTTGGGAGTCAAATCCCAACAAACTCTATCTAGGTTCTGGGACTGAAGGCCATACTATTGGCATTAGGCAGGATAGCTGGATTAGCTTCACTCCACCAGGCCTCTTGGCCACTGATTTTCTATGCTCTAGAGTGTATAAGACCCATAGTGTATGACTGGAGCACTGCGTTGTTGAGCAACATGAAGCAACAGCTCAATGACTGCAAGATGGGTAGGGTGCAGAACTTCAGTTTTGGCAGCATACTGAGCACATTATTCTTTAAGCGTGTACCAGGGCTAAGCCCTAGAATGGACATTCCTCCACATAGAGTTTGAGATCTAGCCCAACGATGTTGTAAAAATGTTATGCACAGACTGGGTGGAGGTAAGGTGGATAACCCCTACCCAGTAGACTTCTTTCCATGGTGGAGGAGGAAAATCATTGCCATCGATGACTACCCCTATGCAGGGATAGACTTCCGTGGAGATCTGGACATGCCCCTACCACCAGGAGCGGCATATGGAGACATAGGTAACAAATCCAAAACCCACTTTTTAAGTTTTGTGAATTATTAAAAAAAAATTGTTTTTTGATATATTGACTCAAAAGACATGTTTTGGTGTGACGACACATAGTAACAATCTGTCATGTGTATGCAGATGTTGGACCACAACGACCTGATGATTTCCCTCATCATTGATGGAGGGGAAGAGGAGATTATATCACGGGTGTGGATTTAGAGCAGACGCTCCAAACCACTCACACAAACTTCATACACTTGACGCACAGGGTACCCATGGCGCAAGTCGAGGACTTTCCTGAGGCCATGCAACGCCACGTGGTTGGTGTATCACGGGCATAGGTTCGATTATTCCGATGGCTAGCTAGAGTCATAGTGTGCTACCATGATTAGAACCCCCCTCCTCCTCCTCAGGATTAGAGACCTGAGAGTATTCCTTTTTCTACAACCGTGTATTATATTTTGGTGGCTCGAAAGCCCCAATTTTGTATTATGACACTTATGTATTATGATGTCACTTTTGGATGTTAATGAAAAAACTTTTATGATAATCAATTTTATTTATTTACATGTGTGCAAAAATGTATGTTTGTGATATGCTTATGGTCTATCAAACAAATGTCAATCTAACACATAGTTAGCATATGAGTCCGCAACTTGATTAAAAATTCTTGGAACATGAATGTATGTAATATTCTCAAATTGTCGTTCTAGAAATCTCACACGTAAGAATCTTCGTAATAATATCGGATCCCTAATACGATACAAGCCATTAAGTTGTGAAACCACTAACTGTGAATCAAGATGTACCTCAAGAGAGAGAACACCATGTGAAATGGCATCCCGTAATAACTCAATCATGGCACTATATTTAGCAACATTGTTCAAAGAAGGTCGTAAACATACGCCTCCTGAAGACAATACTTGATCCCTAGGAGTATAAATCACCCAAGCAGACGAAGCTGAGTTTTGAGTGTGATGGCTAGCACCATCAGCAAATCCTATGTAAACGGAAGACTCCATTGACATATTCCATAAGAAACGGAAGCTAATTAACAAACCCAATCACCATAAGAAAACCTAACTATGCAATTCAAAAATTGTACAATAATATACAACAATCAGCCCTGGCTGAAGATCATGCATAGTATTTTTTAAGATGGATCCCATTTCTAGGCTTCACCAAGGATGTCCCTTCATAATCCACTAGCTCATAGGTGCCCTTCTCTAACTCATCTTTGACCACGTAAGGACCATGCCACATGGGATTAAAATTCCCTGCCCCCAAGATTCTTTAGCTTGATCCCACAAAAGGACCAAATCGCCTTCACTAAAATTCCTTGGATGGATAGACTTGTCATATTGGACCTTGACACGACGCTTATTTACTTCTAGAGCCACTAAGGCATCTCGGCGCTGCTCATCAAGCTGCTCTAAGTGGACCAAACGTTCCTACAATGTGGAAGTGTCTGGTAAAAGCTCTATAGCTAGCTTTAGAGAAGGTATTTCGCATTCAACCGGCAAGACAGACTCCACCCCATGTACAAGCTGATATGGAGAGAAACCGATGGCAGTCTTAACCGTGGTTCTATAGGCCCACAAAGTGGGATATAACATGATATGCCAATTCGTCTTGCTTTGTGCAATGGTTTGTTGGAGAATGGACTTAAGTGATTTATTCACTGCTTCAACCTGTCCATTCTGAGGGGAATAAGAAGATGAATGTTATTGCTTATACCCTAACTTTGAAGCCAACTCTTCCACCATTTTATTTTGAAAGTGCTTACCATGGTCAGTGACAAGCTCTTTCGAAATGTTGAACCAAGTAATAATTTGGTTGAAAACAAAATGCGTGGTTGTCTCACCATCGGATTTAACTGTGGGCATAGCCTCTACCCATTTCGTGAAATAATCGATAGCCACTATAATGTGATGATGCCCCCTATCCGAAGCTGGGTTGTAATCCATAAATTCAAGCCCCCACTTGGTGAAGGGACCGGCGGTGCCAATAGGATGTAATGGAGCTGGATGTGAGCGGATATTGTGTGCAAACACCTGGAAAGGGTGACACTTCTTAACTGCATTAACACAATCTTTGAAGATCGACAGCCAAAAATATCCTACTCTCAATATTTTTTGGGCTGTAGAAAGCCCAGATAAATGACCACCACATGCCCCTCCGTGGAAATCATTCAGCACAACCTCAGCCTCATCATGGGTTAAACAACGACGCAAAATGGAATCTACCCCACGGCGGTACAAAGTGTTATCGTCATCACTCATCCCGTGAGAGGTGAGTAGGTACCTTCAACGTTTGCAAATATACAATGATATCCCTGTACCACGGGTCCAAAGTTGAGATAAGGAAATTATGCTCATCAACAAATGTATCCTCATAAACCTCTTCCTCCACCAAACTTGGAAAATCATATATGAGCTCCGCAAATATCAACGATTTCTTCGATTTCGCTGAAACGAATTTGAGATTGAACTCTTGCAAAATAACAATCCATTTATTGTATTTTCCCCCAATCATCCTTCTAGTGAGGATGAACTAAAATGGATTGATATGAGCTACAACCAAGGTTCGACGAAGGAGAATGTAATGTCTCAATCTCTAAACTGCATGAACGGTGGCCAAGGAAAGCTTCTCCACATGGGAATAATGGATTTCTGCATCAATAAGGTTTTGGCTCAAATAATATATGACATGCTCGTGGAGCACCTCATCCTCCTAAACCAAAACCATACCAACCGTCTCCATGGACGCGGCCACATAAATCAATAAATCACGGTTATAGTCAGGTGGAATAAGCACGGGGACCGATGCTAAGGCTTACTTAAGAGCATCAAAGGACTCCTGGGCTCACTCATCCCAACAAAAAGGAGTGTCCTTCTTTAAAAGACGCATAAAGCCTTTAGTCAAATTGGCAAAATTAACTACGAATCTCTGCAACAAATTTGCCATGCCTTGCAAACACTGAAGGTGTCTAATATTACGTGGGGCAGACAATTGAAGTATTGCCTCAGCCTTTAAGGGATTGACTCTTATACCCTCCCTGGATATGATGAACCCTAGCAAGCAACCAACAGTCACGCAAAAGATGCACTTTTGAGGATTTAAACGAACTTGGTAATGACGGCATCTTTCGAATACTAATATCAAATGGTATGGATGACGCACTCTCAAACAAGAATGAGCAGCAAGGTCATCCAAATACACTTCGATAGCCCGCTGAAATGTAGCTCCGATGTTTTTAAGGCCGAAAGGCATCTTTCGATATGCAAAAGTACCCCAAGGACAAATAAATGTAATCTTATGTTGATCCGCAGGTTTGATTTGAATCTAATTATATCCGGAAAAACCGTCCATGAAGGAGAATACCTCACTTCCCGCACACTCATCCAAAATCTGATCAATAAATGGTGTGGGAAAATTATCCTTAGGACAAGCACGATTTAGATCATGGAAATCAGTGCATATACAGATCGCTCCCTGCTTCTTATCAACTGAAATGGGATTTGAAACCCACTCCATCGGGGGAACGGGATAGATAAAACTGGCTTTTAACAGTTTCTCTATCTCAGCCTTAATGGTGGGTGCTTTTCTAGGATTCACCGCACGTAAACGTTGTCAAATCGGCTTCGCATCCGGATAGGTATTAATCTCATGTTCGACAATACGAGGGTCAATACCTGGCATTTCCTCATATGACCAAGCAAAGATTTCATGAAACTCTTTAAATATCTTGGTATACTCCTTGATCTCATCAAGGGAACAACTCACCCCAATGTAGACATTCTCAACTTTGCCAGGATCGCAAGAAAGATTGATAGGAATAGTAGGTGATAAATTCGCCATGTTCCCATCGGTCATCTAACCAGGAGAGCTCAATGGAACCATGGGACTACTAATCTTCTCGCTAAGAATCTCCCTAAATTCATCACGCTCCATATGGTCGAGTTCAGGAAGAAAATATGATCGATGATGTAATTTTTCCCAAGGTGTCTCAACCCCGGACATGGCCTCAATAATAGCTTCATCCGATGGCAAAACATCGTCAAGGCAATCATGTGCATGAGAGGACTGAACTCCCCATGCAGGAAGCACATATGGGTCCTCCTCCTCTGTCTGCGAAGTGGAAGGACTAGGCTCTACAAATTTATCAAGATTTTCTTGATATGCTACCATCATTGCAGGCAATGATAGAGCCGTTTCGATAGGTCCAATCGAAGGACTCAGTGAAGGAAGAATCCAAGGATCTTCCATATGGGTAGTGCGAAAAGACACTGAATTCAACAAAGATGAATCCCCGCCAAAACTAGATCCAATCATAAGAATGGGTGCAGGACAGCTAAAGGTTCCCATAAGAGACAAATACATACCCACACCCACACTCCCAATTGTTGGCTGAGAATGATCAATAATCAGGATAGAATTTCTTGATGATGCATTAACACTCGAATTATGGAATGATCTTCCCATTAAATGGAAAGCATACCTCTCGAAAGAGAGAAGAGGCTATGGCTTGCATACTATACATCCAATTCCAGCCCAGCAAAATATTGTAGTCAAGGGGCGCATCAACCACCTCGACCTCGATCGTGACGGTCTTCCCTCCCAATTGGACCTTAAGAGAAGGAAGAATCCCATGCGGCCAAAATGATCTACCATCAAAAGTTGTCACCATAGTAGCGGATTGAGATAACTCAGGAGAACCAAAACCCTTCCAACATGACAAAGACATCATGGAATCAGCAGCGCCTTCATGAATAACAGTGCGTTTGACGGTCATATTAAGACACTCTACATGAATCAAAAGAGACACATAGTAAGGCAAGCAAGGTTGTATTCCCATGGTTTCAAATTATATCATGGAAGAAGAGTTATCATCGTCAACCCCAAGAGTAGAAAGCAAGTCTCTCCTCTGTGGAGGACAAGTCTGAAGTACTTCAAGCGCGGACATCGCACAAGGAGTTTGGCCCAAATCCTCGACAACATAATAATTCTGGGCATTTTGAGCATTAGGATTGTGCCCTAAATGCTTTAGGACTCCCTTAGGAATGTGAGGTGAAACTTCAGGTTTATTCGTAGGTTTTTTTATATGCAAATGGCTCTCGGTTGGAGCGGGTTCCTTTCCAAGGTCCAATTGTGACGAACCATAATCCTTCGCACGAGTCACAACCTTATTAGCGTGCACCATGTTGATGCAACCATGACCAGTATTTGCCTCTTGCGAATTTTGATCTCCACCTGATGCACAATGAGGATCAATGGTCCTCGAGTTTATATTTTGATTGTTGGGTAAAGGATTAGTTAGCATGGCTGGGCCCTACACTATGAACCTCGAGGCATCTTCCATATGAGGGCACAAGTGAGTGAGGTGGTCCTCCTTACATAACTTGCAAGGAAACTTTACCTTACATTTAGTCTGCTTGTCGCCCCAGCATTACAAGCGTTCTTGTCATTATAATTAGAATTTTCATTCTTATTCCTACCCTTACAATTATTTTTCCCTTTTTTCTTATTCCTTCCAAGCTGCTAGTTTCCCTTCTATTCCGACGATTGCACAAAAATTACACTCGCCGATTGGGTAGGTTGAGACGAAGTCATGGCTTGTCCCAATGCAGATTGATTAATTGACAATTGAATCACTTGTTTCACAACCAAATGCACAGATTTGGTACTTGTACATCCCACAATGCCATCGGCATGGGGCCCAGGCTTGATCTTGGGATCGAAACTAGATTGAGAAGCATTAGGTATAATCTCATACAAAATTCTGGATTGAGCATAGATCGAATCCAACTCTTGTGCCCTAAAGATTTCTTGTTCCTCGTTTTGGACTCCAGATGTAAAAACATCCTTTGCGATGTAAGGTAACAACGACTTGAGGAACTAATCAAGGATAAGTTATGGTGGTATAAAGGCTTTAATCAACTACTTCCATCTACACCACTCTTGAATATGATCCAAGATATGTGTGGCTTTATCCTGTCGAAATGTCGACAAGAGTTTGGTACCGACATCGTAACATACGGGTAGCTGAAAGTGATTGAGGAAAGTCATGGCAAGGTCATCAAATAAAATGTATGCCCCCCTTGGTAACTCTATATGCCATTTCGCTGCAGGCCCGGTGAAGGTGCATTGAAATAGCCTCAAATGGATTGAATCAACATGTAAGGAATTGGAATAGCACCAAAGGTAAAAGGTAGTGACATGCTCACTAGGATCTTCTCCAGCTTTACCCTCAAACTTGGGAATGTCTGAAGGAAGCTTGTTAGGGATGGTCGGCCAGGCCAGGTCATGAGATACTGGATCGTTCATAATTCTCGATAAGTCAGGTAAGTTCAATGTTGCAAGGAAAGGGAGCCTAGGTTGAGCCATTCTATGCCATGCTCCCTGATAGTTCTGGTCCATGTAAGGTTGATTGTTATAAATACCATGGCCTTGGCCATAATAACCTCCTCTTGTTTGACCCATATAGGGATGCATGGAAACATTGTGATGTGGGGTACCTTGATTATGTGGTGCTACAAAGCCATAATTGGAAGAGTAAGCAGGTTGTTGATACCTATACCCATAGGGTTGATAGTTCTGTCCATACTCTGGTCCATAAGACTGTCCATAAGAAGCTCCATTAGGTGTCCCATGGGATGTCCCATGAGAATGTCCATAGTTAGGGATATGGGGAACTCCTTGATATGGACCATAAGACGATCCAGAAATATGGATATGACTTCCCGACACAATAGGAGGTACTTGACTCTGAGATACTACCGTACAAGCAGTCACAGTACAAACATGGCTAGTAGCGATATTCCGTCTCAAAGGACCACGTGAATAAGGGGGAGGAAGGGTTTTTAAAAATGAATTCAAAGGAGTAGGGTTCAAGGACAAAGGGACATGTGAAGGGATGTAAGTGGTGTTCCCAATGGTCACTTGTCTCGGTTCTGGTATCCGCATAACACTAGGTCTAGGACAGACATGTGAGGTTGCTTCCACCACTGGGATGGAAGGTGTAATGTGACTAGTGCTCCCAAATCTCTCTGCATGGAAAGGAATAGGAGTGCCCTTAGGCGTAGTGCTAGGTTCAAATTCTGTCTCAACATGATGTGATGGATCAGGTGCAGGGATATCAGACATGCCATAATGAACATGACTAGTGCTTCCGGGTTCATAATGAGTCTTGTCTCCTTGTAACCAATACAGGGGACCTGTGAATGAGGTATCATAACCAAAATGTGAAGGTATTTCCAGTGAAGGATCATATACGGGAGTAGGATCTTCCTCCCCAACATTGTGAGGTGGAGAGGACATCTCTAGAATTTCATCCTTGTGATCTCCCATAGTGTGTGAATCAAAGTGAGAAGTAGTCCGCCCGGACTGTCTGTTTCTCTCTCCCAAAGGAGGAGGAGATGTGGAAGGTGTAAGTTCTGCTAAACAACAAGAGCAGTGAAGCGCCGCGCCCGAATCCACAATGACTCAAAAAATGAAAAGACTCTATCTAATTATGCAAACCCTAGGTAAACTAGCGTGCACAGAGCATACACCTATAAAATGTAAATCCAAATCGCAAGCAAACAAGGGTAGGATATGTGAGCTCCCAAATGAAGCATGTATGTCTCTCCTAGGAGAGGCTTGAGACTCCCATACACAACAAGCGTAGGTTCGTAACCAATTATAGTGGCCCTCAGCTTCAACGCATATAACGACTATGTTGTTCGACCCCTACCTGGCCAGGACACCTACAGAATAACCTCTACAAAGTACCCCCTCGATAACCTAGGTAATGGAACTAAGGTCACCTCAATATAATCAATGCTCAAGCAGACAGTCGCAGGTAGGATTGACCATATGGATAGGGTAGCAAAGCCCGAAACTCTCAAAAGAGCCCCCAGATATGAGTACAATCCTGGAAATATCTCTGGTGCTACTCAGTTACAACCAAGGGTCATCCCAATCATAACAGCTCACCGTTGTCTCATGCTTAACTCCCTTTGAAGAGGAGGATCCTGAGAACACTAATTATATAAAGGAATTTCACACTCTCACCTGGACAAACACATAAATGTTTCGTTTAGTGGTCTTAGAGAATTTACTCACAATGAACTATTCCAAGACCCTAAAATCTAGTCTTGTTAGTGCACCCTATAAAAGAAAAGAGCGTAATTCATTTTATTATGCGTTGATTTTAATTGGCTTATTACTCAAAGGGTAAATGGTCATGCAACTAATGATGTTATGACGCAACAAGAAGTAAAATGCACACCTAACAATCAATGCAAATGCACTGTGTCAAATGAAGAACATGGTATGCTACTACATGAAGTGCAAAATTTTCCTTCAAATGAATATGCAATTGTTCTTATATGAAAATCTGACTAATATTCTCCAAGCAAACCTAATGCAAGTACCATGCAAATGCAAAATGAAAACAATGCATAATGATGCAAAAAGCAAATGTTTTTGTATTTTTTGAATTAAATGAGATAAAAAAGCAAAAGTATGGCTCTACAACCCCCAGACTCTACAAGCACTACTAGACAGCACCCAAGCAAAGCACCAAGGTAAAAGATACCTAATGCACTAATCCCAAAATAATAAATAGAAAATGAAATGACAAAAACATTTTCAAAAATTCAAACTAAAAAGCGTCTCTGGTCAGAAACAGGGGTGTATACAGACTCCAAAAGCATCCAAGAAGACTTATCAATCATCCAAACTCACCTAGCAACACTTAATCTTTCCCAAAAATGAAAAACCCAGGGCACATGCGATTGCTTAAAGAAAATCCGAGTATATACGCGGCTATTGGAGGAAAGCTCGTGTGTACACGCGACTGTGAAGGAAAAACCCACGTACATGAAGAAAAAGAGATAAAAAGAAGGCGAATAGACAAGCTGAGACAAAATTTACTCCTATAAGACACTACCAAGAAAACATGCCCCCAAACCTGACTCAGAAACAAAGAAATCAGAGCAATTCAAGAACATTGAATGTCGACAAAATCCCCAAAGGAAATGACTAGGAACTCCCCATTATGGTCGCCAATTCTATTACAGAGAAAACTTCCTAGGGCCTTGGGGTGTACCACAACAGATAGAGTAACTGCAGAAATCAATCCCTTCCCAATATGCAAGAGAAATAAAACATCTAACACTAAAGGATCTCGAAACATACCTTATTTCGGATGGTTGATGTAGATCCCCGTTGAGATTTTCCAATCCCACTTGTGTTAACAATTTGCTCTCTCAACAATCAGCAAACAAGACAAGCATGCTGTATAATGGTGTTAGACCTACTCTAGCATATATAATCAATAATGTATAAGCAATTAAAAGCATCTAGGGATTCAATATTCATTTAAATGCACATCATTGGATAGGAAAAGATCTTTCTATTAATATAAATCAGAGATTACAAGAATGAAAACCTCTGTCAGCACGTCTGTGAACCGGATAAATTGAGTCCTCCACCTGGACCTCCACCAACTCAATCCTCCATCTCTCAATAGAAATCTCACAAGCAAAGGCAAGCTTGGGAAGAACACCAAGTGCTCCAAGGGACAAAGGGATGCATACTCAAGTATAAGCAAGATACAGCAACAATGGACTATAGCCTTTTCTTACTCTTCAATGTATCCAAAGGGTTCCTTATATAATGCTTCAATGGGGTAATGGAAGGTCAAATCCGAGAAATATCAAGGCATATGGAAGGCCAAGATATAAGTGACTTGGATCCACATTAAGGAAAACTCCAAAAATATTTGGCATTTTGCACACATCCCGATGTACACGAGTTTAAGGGTTATATCCACGTATATACGCGAGAATGGGTTTAAAAGTTGCATATGGAAAATAACAGGTGTTTTTAGGGATGATCATGGAAACATCAAAGGTACAAAAATAGTCCATGGGGTCCAAAGAGTCTACAGAGGGACAGGGAAGGCCATAAATGTGTGGTCTAACATGTGTGATAAAATCAGCTGTAACAAGTACCACCCCCCTTGGTTGAGGGTATTGTGCATGAGCTCACTCGACTTGCATATGTTAATCATTTTTCATCAAATATGTGTCAACGGTCTTTTCCTGTAGCAATTGGTATGCTCAACAGTATTTCTCATTGTGATCCACATATCAACAAAATGTACAATATAAGCTAGCAGGTTCACTGACTATTTTATGTAGACACAAACATTCCTCTTATCGATGACCTCTTGTCTAGAAAATTCGACACCACAACATTCCTTGTGAATTTATTGGATTCGGTGCTCCTGATGCAAGATAAATCAATAAAGATGGACATGAATCTTTACGATGACCTTCAATTCTTCATCTTGTACACTAGACTTCTTCTTGAATTTATTTTCCTTTCTTGATATCTTGTATTTCCAACGTTATATTGGTTATATGTGATCATATTTGCATCAAAACTGCACCAATTTCTCTGACCGGTGAAGCTTCCAATTTCATAGCAATCTCAAGAGCTTCGCTCTAGGATACAATCTTTTGTTGTATCAATGGAACACATATATGTAGAAATAAACCATTCCTTATGTTGAACGTCCAACATCTGGAAACTTACCTTAGCCATCAATGTCTTAAATCTTTGGTCGAAGTCCCAAACAGACACAGTCGACAATTGCTTAACTTCTTTTAATTATGTGATGCATTGTGACTCAGACTTGGATTTCTTGAATTCTTCAATCAGTGTAGTCTACATTTAATCCAATGACTTCTAGGGAATCCCTGTGGGAACCACGAAAAATTTCATGTACCAATATAGAGCATGCCCTCTAAAGGTTGTGATCATCTGGGCTCTTTTTATAGCCTCATCTTGACCTATCTCACTATGCAAACAACTTCACATAGAAACCAATGTTGCTCAAGGTATTCCTACCCATTATCATTGAATATAGGTAACTTTATGTCACCCTGTCTGCTTCCTTCAACCTATAAACCCCCATTTATTCTACAATGATCTTTTTTATGCAGGCAAATCAACCAAATCCCAAGTCTAGTTTCTTACCAATTATTCCATCTCCTCATTCATGCATTGCTCCCACTTCTTTCTACTTTCTACCTGCGTTGCCTCTTCATAACATTCTGGTTCACCATAATCAGTCATCAATAAATAATACAGTGAAGGAGAGAATCGCTTAGGGGTTCTACTTAACATGGTAGATCTTCTTGCATTTGCAGAAGTTTGAGGCACCTGTTGCTGCTCTTTATTTTCTGGTGCCTTTGGAACTTCATTTTTTTCATTTCTTCAAGCATCGTGTACTATGTGTTTTTCTTTTCCTATTTCTTTCCTTGCAAATGATATTTGTACATAAATTTTTCATTGAATACTACATCTCTACTCCTAATTATTTTGTGATTTTCATAATCCCATAAGCAATGACCAAAATCATCAACCATGTATCCAATAAATGTACATTTATTGGATTTATCCTCAAGCTTTGTTCTATTTTCTTTATCAATATGGACAAATGCTTCACAACCAAAAGTTCTCATAAATGAGTAATTTACCCTTTTACTTGTCCATGCCTCATCTAGAATCCCACCATCCAAATCACTCAAAGGCCCTCTATTTATTAAGTAAACATCAATATCTACTACATCATCCCAAAATTGTAAGGGAAACCCTGCATGAAATCCCATACACCTTGCACACTCCATGATCATTTTGTTCATGCTTTCTGACACA
Source organism: Pseudotsuga menziesii (assembly GCA_001517045.1). Lineage (NCBI taxonomy): Eukaryota > Viridiplantae > Streptophyta > Pinopsida > Pinales > Pinaceae > Pseudotsuga > Pseudotsuga menziesii. The sequence goes on along the minus strand of LPNX010260464.1, from coordinate 315,789 downwards.
CCATTTTCTTATGGTGTTCCTATGAGTGTCTTCTCTCTATGGATCCCATGGTATGAATAGTAACTATAAAACTCCTTACTACAATATTCACCTCCATTATCATATATGAGACATTTCAACCTTTTCCCTGTCTCATTCTCAACCAAATCTTTCCACTTCTTAAAAGTAGCAAACACATCAGATTTATGTCTAATGTAATAAACCCAAGTTTTTTCTAGTTGCATCATCAATAAAAATAACATAATAATGAGAGCCACCAAGAGATTGTACCTGAGTCGGTCCCAATACATATGTATGCACAAACTCTAACTTTTCACTCTTCTTATGTTTCCCAACACTGAGAAATCTAACTCTCTTTTGTTTTCCATAAACACAGTTCTCACATAATTCCAAACTTACCTGCTTCAGATATGGAATCAATTTCGTTGAGTGAAGAATATCCATCCTCTTCTCACTCATGTGCCCAAGCCTATGATGCCATAATTTTGCACCTCATGTTTATGTGGAAGCCACGGAGATAGAATCATCAGTATTATGAGGACATAAATTCAGCGTACCTACCCTATATCATTTTTCTATTACCAGTGCTCCTTTAGTGATCTTCCACCACGTTTTTCCAAACATAGACAAACAACCTCTATCTCCCAACTTCCCTATTGAGATCAAATTTATTTTCATAGTAGGAATATGCCTTACATATTTTAGTAGACATTCATTTCCATTATTTAACTTAATGCGTACCTCACCCATTCCAACAACTTTACATGGTTCATCATCCCCCAATAAAACATGTCCAAAATCACCTGGAGCATAATCATGAAAGAATTTCCTACAGGGTGTAGCATGACATGAAGCCCCTAAATCTGCTACCAAGTAATCAATAGTATTATCTAATGTAAGAATCAAAGCATCTTGTAACACATCACCTGCTACAATTTCTTCTTGGGCAGTCTCCTGCTGCCCGTCTCCTTTCTTCTATGCAAATCTGTAGTATTTCTTTAGATGTCCTCTCTTACCATAGTTCCAGCACTCTATCTTTCCCATTATGAACTTGGATCTTCCCTTTCTAGAATTGCTTTGATTACCTGGGCTCCTTCCTATCTCCCTTAGTCTTCCCATGCTCTCCATGGTCAACGCATTACCAGGTGTCTCACATGTTCTTTTTCTTAGCATTTCCTCACTAAAAATAGCACCAACAACATCATAAAAATTAAGAGTGTTTGAACCAGGGATAAAGTTACTTACAGCCATGACCAATCCATTCCATGTTTCTGGCAATGAGCACAGGATTAGAAGAGCCCTAACTTCATCATTAAAGTTCACTTTTACATCACTTAGTTGATTATTAATCATATCAAATTCATTTAAATGGTCATCAACAGATCCACCTTCTGACATATTCATATTAAGTAAATGCTTCATTAAAAATACCTTGTTGTAAGTCGAGGGTTTTTCATAGAGCTTAGCTAATGCGCTCATCACACCCTCCATTGTCTTTTCTTTCGAAATATTGAAAGCCACAAAATAAGCTAGGGACACCCGTATTGTTCCCAATGCCTTTCTGTCAAGAACCTCTCATTCTTTGTCCTCATAGTCATCAGTTGTTTTGTTTTTCATCCCAACAGTAGATATAGATCCTTCTGGTACATTGTTGATGTATATGTAACTTCGGAATGTATTTCACTTGTATTTCTTATATATTGTAACCCAATGTTTATTCTGGGATGTACTTGAGTTATGTCATGCCTCGATGTTCCTATCGGGAAGGTCTATCATGTAAACAAGTCATGTCAAGTCATTGTGGATAACCTTCCTATTGTCTAAAGGTTAAAGTCCCTGCAGTTCCGGGGCACTAGGGTTATTAGACTCTCCTAGTGAGGTCTTCCCTAGTATGGTTTTTGTCATGTCGGGATTAGTATAAATAGAGAGCTGGACTCTCTATTTATCACACAACTAATACACACTCAAGTTTAGTGCATAGTTGAGGAAGGAGAAGACACTGGGGCTAGACAAGAAGAAGGTTACTGCTGTCGGGAGATCACTTACTGTTTTGGGTTCTACTTTTGGTGCTAATTCTATCTCTGAGGAAGTTGCGGGGTTTTCACCATTTATGGTTTCCCCAAGGATAAACACTGTGTTCATTGTCTCTTGTGTTTGATTACTGTGCTTGTTATTCTCTCAGTAAAAATCCTAATATAATGCTAGCTTAAAGATGAAATTCTAACATGGTATCAGAGCTAACCTGAGAAGAATAACTCTCCTCCTTAGGGCGCATATTTCTGTCGAAGAAGAATCCAATTCTGAGGTTTTTCAGTTTTGGACCCTACACTGCTGCCGAAAATTAGGGCTTTTCACAGAAGAGGAATTTTTCAGTGAGCCCAGGCCTGGATTGATCTCCTCCCTAAAATCGAAGTTAGGGATCAAATTCAAAGCATTTGGGTGGACAGAACTCCAGAAAATCAAAACCCTAATTTGCTACTGAACCAGCACTACAGGATTTCAGCTCCAAATTCAGATCCGACATCTTGACCTGGTAAGATCTAAATCTTTTATATTTCCATTTGAGGTTCTCAGTTTAAGATGTCTCATCATACCAAGCTTGATGAAAAGCTTGAGGGGGCTGATAACTTCTGATCCTGGAAGTATAGGATTTCCCTGGTCCTGGAAGAAAATGAGTTGGACTCCTATATTAATGAGGAGGTTCCAGTTCCAGAGGGAGATGAGGGTAAGGCCTTGCATAGGAAGAAGTTGGTTATGGCAAAGAGAATCATTGTTGATTCTATCAAGGATCATCTCATACCACAGGTGTCCTCCCTCAAGACACCTAAAGCTATGTTTGATGCCCTAACCAAATTGTTTGAAGGGAAGAACATAAACTGAAAGATGACTCTGAGAAACCAATTGAAGAATGTAGAGATCCAGAATGCTAAGACTATTCAGTCTTACTTTACAAGGGTATCTCAGATCAAGGAGCAGCTGGAAGTAGTAGATGAAGAAGTGAAAAATGCAGAGATTGTGATGACCACCTTGAATGGTCTCCCTAGATCATGGGACTCTTTCATTCAAGGAATTTGTGCCAGAAATAAATTAGTCAAGTTCAGCAGACTGTGGGAAGAATTCTCTCAAGAAGAATCTCGAATAGCAACTCGAGAAGAGAATATGGGAAGTGAAGATCAAGCTCTCATAGTTCACTCCAAGAATAATAGAAGGAGCCATTATCACTCCAAAAGTAAGATCTCACACTCAAGAAAAGATTTGAATACTATTAGATGTTACACATGTGATGAGAAAGGTCAAATATCCAAATTATGCCCTAACAAAAGAAACCTAAAGAAGAAGGGAAACGAGAGAAGACATCATGCCCATGCTGCAGAGGATGATGAACCTTCCACAAAGAGAATTAGACAAGAAAGTGACGATTCTTCAAGTGAGGAAGAATATGTATTGATCTTCATTCTCATGGGAACTGTTTCACATGGAAGCAATGATTGGCTCATAGACAGTGGTGCTTCCAAGCACATGATGGGATTCAAAGAATGATTTGTGAAGCTATATAAACATGAGTCACCTCACAAGGTGAAACTTGGGTATGACTACCAATATCCAATAAAAGGTAGTGGTGAATCCTCCTATAAACTAGACTCGGGAAAGTCTTTGAAGATGAAGAATGTATTATTTGTTCTAGGACTAAAGAAGAACCTTCTCTCCATATCTGCATTGGATGAAAAAGGAATGAGGGTTGCTTTTGTAGATGGCCAAGTTCTTATGTGGCCAAAGGGAAATACTTTTGATGATGCAATAGTGATTGGAGAACAAGAAGGAGGTCTATACAAGTTGAAGGGCCAACCAGATCAAGCTTTGGTTCATGACACGATAGAACCAAATGAACTTTGGCATAGAAGGCTTACACATGTGCATTACAGAGCACTACCACTTGCAAGCAAAGCTGTTGAAGGTCTTCTATAAATTCAAGCAAAACATGAAGGGGTCTGCAAAGGATGTGCGAAAGGAAAGAACACAAAGAAGACATTTCCAAGTAGTAAAAGCAAAGCAAAAGGAATCTTGGAAATTATCCACTCTGATGTATGCGGACCAATGTCATCAAGCTCACTAAGCGAGTATGTGTACTATGTCTCTTTTATTGATGACGTTTCTAGGAAGACATGGATTTACCTCATGAAGAATAAAGATGAAGTGTTCAGCAAGTTCAAGGAATTCAAAGCCTTGATCAAAAACCATACTGAAAAGAATATCAAGACTTTTTTATCAGACAATGGCGAAGAATTCACTTCAAATGAGTTCAAGGAACTATGTAAAGACTCAGGGATTAAGAGGGAGTTGTCTACTCCTTATAATCCACAACATAATGGGATTGTAGAGAGGAAGAATAGAACTATCATGGAAGCTACAAGAGCTATGCTTCATGATCAAGATCTTCCTATGCATCTTTGGGCAGAAGTAGCCAGAACAACAGTGTATGTACAGAACCATAGTCCACAAAGAGTACTCGAGAACAAGACTCCTGAAGAAGTCTTCTCCAGCAAGAAACTAGAAGTTAGCCATCTCAAAATATTCGGTTGTCCTATGTACATACACATTCCAAAAGAGAAGAGAACAAAATTAGATCCTTCAGGAAAGAAGGGTATATTTATGGGATACTCTGAAAGCTCGAAGGATTATAGAATGTACTTCCCAGGGTTCAAGAATATTGACGTCAGTAAAGATGTAACATTTGACGAAGATTCAGCCTACATCAAATCCAAAAAGAAACCCGCTGAAGAACCTGAAGAAGCAGAAGATCCCAGAATTCATGATACAATCATGAACGAATAAACTCAAGAAGAAGATCGAGAAATTGAAGAACCACAAAGACCTGTAGATCCACCATAGGAGAAGAATCCTCACAAGAGGAAACTTGCTTGGGTACAAGAGATTATCCAAGGTGCTGAAAGATATGGGGTTCCAGAAGAGAATCTCAGAGAAAGAAAGAGAACCAGATCCTATTCCAATTATGTAGCTTTACTATGTGACTTTATTGATAAAGAACCTTCCAAGTATGAAGAAGCAGCAGAACGGAAAGAATGGAAGGATGCGATGATCGAAGAGTATTAATCGATCATGAAGAATGATGTTTGGGATGTTGTCCCAAGACCAGAAGGGAAGTCAGTTGTAACTTCCAAGTGGTTCTACAAGATCAAGCACGCTACAGATGGTAGCATTGAAAAGTATAAGGCAAGATTTGTGTCTCGAGGTTTCTCTCAGAAAGAAGGAATAGACTATGAAGAAACCTTTGCACCTGTAACCAGATACACTTCCATCAGATCGGTACTTGCTTTGGCTACAGTGATGAAATGGAAGATACACCAAGTGGATGTCAAGACTGCCTTCTTGAATGGTGTAGTCGAAGAGGAAGTGTATGTGGAGCAGCCACTCAGTTTTGAAACACATGACAGGGAGTCTCATGTGTGTAGATTGAAGAAAGCCATGTATGGTTTGAAACAAGCACCCAGAACATGGTGTTGTAGAATTGATAGCTTTCTATCCAATTTGGGCTTTACCAAGAGTAAAGCAGATTCCAACCTTTACTACAAGGTGGAAGATCGAAACTCGGTGATGCTTCTACTATATGTAGATGATCTGTTTATGACAGGTATGGATGGGTTGATTGCCGATACGAAGAGAAATCTTGATGCTGAGTTCGAGATGAAGGACTTGGGAATGATGCATTATTTCCTAGGTATGGAGGTGTGGCAAACTACAGATGGAATCTTCCTTGGACAAGGGAAGTATGTGGTAGAGATCCTAAAAATATTTGGGATGATGGACTACAAGACATTAACCACACCTATGGCATCAAACCTTAAGCTATTGAGTGATGCTTCGTCAGAGACAATTGATGCCACGATGTATCTTCAGATGATTGGGTCCTTGATGTACCTGACGAACACGAGACTAGATATCTACTTTGCTGTGAACACCTTGAGCCAATACTTGACAGATCCGAGACATGTTCACTTAACTATTGTAAAGCATATTCTGAGGTACCTGAAGGGTATGGTTGATTATGGGCTCAAGTATAAGGCTGATCAAAAGATTAACCTTGAGGGTTATGTTGATTCAGATTAGGCAGGCAGTGCCATCGATAGGAAGAGCACTTCAGGGTGTTGCTTCAGTATGGGATCAGGTGTGATCCCATGGTTTAGCAGGAAGCAATCCTATGTGGCACTGAGTACAGCTGAAGCAGAGTATGTTGCAGCCGGTTCATCTAGTTGTGAGGTAGTATGGCTGAGGAAGCCACTGTCTGATTTATTTGATCTCCAGTTAGATGCTACTTGTATATAGTGTGACAACCAGAGTTGTGTAAAGTTGTCATAGAATCCAGTATTCCATGACAAGTCGAAGCATATCGAGATCAAGTATCACTATATCAGGGATATGGTGCAGAGAGGAGTAGTGAAGCTCCAGTATGTTGTGACGGACGAACAGATAGCTGATGTGTTGACTAATCCATTGGCTAGGGTGAAATTTGAGTACTTTAGGGAGAAGCTTGGTGTTCTCCAGATCGAGATTCCTCCCAAGAGGAAGTGATGTGTCCATGCTGAGCCTTTCTGACATGGTGAGAGGATTGGTTCCTTCCATGGTCAAATATAAGTGGTGTGCCCTTCCTACATGGTGAGAGGATTGGTTCCTTCCATGGTCAGATGTAAGAGCTGTGACATGGTAAGAGGATTGGTTCCTTCCATTGTCAGGTATATGTGTGAAGACACATCTAGTATGAAAAAGGACTAGCTCTGTGTAGATGGCACATCCAGCATGAAAAAGGGTTGGCTCTGTGAAGACTCATCTAGTATGAAAAAGGACTAGCTCTTAGTAGCTACCACATATGGTATGAAAAAGGACCAGCTCTGTGATGCCTCATCTGGTATGAAAAAGGACCAGCTCTGTGATGCCTCATCTAGTATGAAAAAGGACTAGCTCTGTGAAGACTCATCTAGTATGAAAAAGGACTAGCTCTGAGTAGCTGCCACATTTGGTATGAAAAAGGACCAGCTCCCTGATGCCTCATCTGGTATAAAAAAGGACCATCTCTATGATGCCTCATATAGTATGAAAAAGGACTAGCTCTGTGAAGACTCATCTAGTATGAAAAAGGACTATCTCTAAGTAGTTGCCACATTTGGTATGAAAAAGGACCAGCTCTGTGATGCCTCATCTGGTATGAAAAAGGACCAGCTCTGTGATGCCTCATCTGGTATGAAAAAGGACCAGCTCTGTGATTCCTCATCTAGTATGAAAAAGGACTAGCTCTGTGAAGACTCATCTAGTATGAAAAAGGACTAGCTCTGAGTAGCTACCACATCTGGTATGAAAAAGGACTAGCTCTATGATGCCTCATCTAATATGAAAAATGACCAGCTCTGTGATGCCACATCTAGTATGAAAAAGGACTAGCTTTGTGATGATACATCTAGTATGAAAAAGGATTGGCTCTGTAGAGGTTCCTATGACGAGAAGAATCAAGAGATAGCACCTGTGGTGATGATCCAATAGTGATGATCCAGATTGAGTAATGATCCAGATCCAGTGATGATGTCCAGTGATGATCCAGATCGAGAATGATCCAAATCCAATGATGATGTCTAGCGATGATCCAGATCGAGTGATGATCCAGATCCAATGATGAAGATGACTTGAAGATGAAGAGGACTTGAGGATGATCCAGAAGATACAAAGAAGAAGACTTGTGCTGAAAATTGTGTCGAAAGAATACCTTCCTAGTTAAGAGGGAGTGTCGATGTATATGTAACTTCAGAATGTATTTCACTTGTATTTCTTATATATTGTAACCCGATGTTTATTCTGGGATGTACTTGAGTTACGTCATGCCTTGATGTTCCTATCAGGAAGGTCTATCATGTAAACAAGTCATGTCAAGTCATTGTGGGTAACCCTCCTATTGTCTAAGGGTTAAAGTCCCTGCAGTTCTGGGGCACTGGGGTTATTAGACTCTCCTAGTGAGGTCGGCCCTAGTAGGGTTTTTGTCATGTCAGGATTAGTATAAATAGATAGTTAAACTCTCTATTTATCACACAACTAATACACACTCAATTGTAGCATGTAGTTGAGGAAGGAGAAGACACTAGGGATAGACAAGAAGAAGGTTACTACTGTCGGGAGATCACTTACTTTTTTGGGTTCTACTTTTGGTGCTGATTCTATCTCTGAGGAAGTTTCGGGGTTTTCACCATTTATGGTTTCCCCGAGGATAAGCACTATGTTCATTGTCTCTTGTGTTTGATTGTTGTGCTTGTTATACTCTCAGTAAAGATCCTAATATAATGCTAGCTTAATGATGAAATTCTAACATACATATAGTCCTCTATTTGCATATTCCCTAACTGGTAGTTTTGGTCGTTAAATTTATCGACCCTAAAATTTCCTTCTTTTGCCATTTCTCCCACTCGAACCGAGAACCCTTATTTCCTGCAAGTATACCAGCCAAATAGAACTTTGGCTCTGATACCAATTGTTAGAAAAATAGGATCGCACAGTAATAACAATAAACAATAAAGAAGATGCAAATATTAAAACATGTTACAAGAGAGACACATATATAACATGGTTCACCCAAGATGGGCTATGTCCACACAGAAATCGTCCGTCATTTATATTATACCATCCAACAAAATGAAGGGATACAACCTATAGCAACTCTGCTTCACTTCCTATTCACTCTCTCACAGTCTCTCTCACAAAATCACAGAGATTGGTTTGCAATGCTACAATACAATACACATTTGTATTACAATGATTTCCTTTTATAAGGAAATTACCATGGTAAAATATCATGGCTCACCCAATACCATGGGCCCGTAAAATTTTGGACAACAAACATCCCAAAAATTTATTTCAAGGGCTTCACCCCTGGACCCCCAAGGACGGGGGGATGGTCCCCCCCCACACCCCCCTGCTGGGATGAGTGTACAATAAAACTAGGGTACAAACATGGCTGAACAATAACATCTCTGAATATGGAAGATCATGCTCCACAACCAACAACTCTTACATTTATTGTTACCTCAAAACATGTCAAATTCCCTTCTTTGACTTACTCTTCTCCTTTTTCGTCGTGCCCTTACTCGCTTTATGACCAGATTATTCCCAATTTTGACCAAAATTGGTATGCACTTTCCTAGGGCCAACATGGACACAGTTTGTTTGCCAAAATCCCAAGGAGTTCTAGGCTTGCACGATCGAGAAAAATGAAATGAAGTGTTAGGAGAAAAAATTTGGTGGAGGTGGGTGATGCATGACAAGGAACCATGGGCTTGGTTGTGGAACTACAAGTAAGCCAAAGGTTAGTATAAGATTTAATGATTCCTTGGTTGGTTCTTATATTTGGAATTTCTCCTAGCATGGGAAAGAGTTAGTCTCGTCTCATAGTTTCTAGGAAATAAGGGATGGTGATTTTTCTAACTTTTGGATTGATTCCTGGCATCATCTTCCCCCTTTGTCCAAAAATTTCATTATTTCAAAAACTCAAATATTAAGCCAAGAGAGATTGTGATTAAAGGTTAAATTTTACTGGGAAATGTATCTTAACAACAGATAATTTAGGAAATGGTACTTGCTAGATTGGTAGAGACATATGGGCCATGGAGAGGAGCTTTAATATTTTTGGGGAGATCTCTAAGAAATATGCATTCGAAACTAGGATAGCCTAGATAAGCTTCGATGGTCATATCAGGTGAAGGGAAACTTTAATGTTCAAGAATCTTATAGCCTTAAGGCAGTTTGGGAGGAGGCTTCCCCAACAACAAGAATGGAAGAAGGTTTGGGGTTCTAAGCTTTATCCTAAAGTGGCTACTTTTCTTTGGTTGGTCATTAAGAGGCACATTCTCACAGGGGGAAATCTCCAAAAACGTGGTTTTCAAGGTCCTAATTGGTGCAGTTTGTGTTGTACAGAAGGAGTGTCAATGGATCATTTACTTGATCAACGTCCATTTTCTTCAATGCTGTGGGATAAAGGGGTAGAAATATTTTGAATAGAAAAAAGAGTCATAGGTAGACCAGATCTTTCCATAAAAGAGTGGACGGTGAATCCTTATCAAAATTTAATCTTGAATTGTATCTGATCATTTTTTTTTGGATTTACTCTATGGAAAATATGGAAGGAAAGGAACCACCATATATTTCAAGGGAGAAATAAAACAAAGGAGGGAGTTTGGAATCTAATTCACTGCCACATTATGGAAACATAGAATCTCACTCCTTAATCTAAGCAATATTTATAGGCCAATGATAGGGAAGGAAGAATTATCCAAGCATGGGGAGTGGTCACTCATCTAGTATTCATAGGGAGGGCTCCAATTGCTAGAATGGGAAATCTTATCCCAGAGGTATGGAGTTCTCCTCTATGTGGGACTTTCAAGATGAACTTTGATGGGACATCCAAGGGAAACCCTGAATCCTACGGGCTTTGGAGCAGTCTTCCACAACAATAAGGGAGAAATAATATAGCTTTATTGGGCCTTCATATGTTCGGATACTAATATCTTGGGATAGTTGGAGGGTCTCTTACAGGGGTTATCCAATGCTTAGGGAAAAGGATTTTTTGCCATTATTATGGAAGGCGATTCAAACGTGATATTGAAGATGGCAGAGCGTCTACTAAATGGTCAGCAAGCTTCAAAGTTTTTTATCAACGACACTTAGAATTTATAGAGAAACTTGCCTCCAAGATCAGGTTATGTCAAGATCTCTCCTTCAACCATGTGAAACTGTTGTTAAGGAAATTGTTCATATGGTTGGGGTCAAGGCCACCAAAGTACTAGGGGTAAAAATACGGGTATATAAATCTTTGCAAGCATAAATTAAACAAGGTTTCAAGGCTGAGAAGGGTTCATAACTTACAAACTAAATGTTGATCCAAGCTTTCTCTTTAGCCCTCCGCTTGATCTGTAATATAAGAGACCTGTAAAACAACTTCAAACCTTCCTCAAACCAATTTGAACACATATAAAGCAATGATAATCAAGATAAAATGAAACCCTAATCTGATAAACATGAACATGTGATCATAAATAGAGATGCAACATCTATCATACACTGATTTGGAAAGGGAATAACATCACATCTTCATTAATCAAGTGGAATAAGTACAAAAATGCAAGGCACCTCGTAAAACCTTTGATCTAGATATCTTGCTTCTCTTCTCTAAGAATCTCAACCTCCAAGCTCTGCAACAAAGGGATATGACAACTAGGGAAAAGGTAAGGGGGATGAGAGTCCCAATTTCACAAACATAACAATGCCAAAGGCTAAGTCCCCTTTCATGGACCCCTCTCCCTCTCTTGTATAGTATTCTGAAAAGTTGGGGTCGAGGATGGATCAGTTACAACCAAAGGAGCAGTTCCAAAACTACCCAAACCACCCAAATTTTGAGAATTTTATATGTTTTTACTACTTACAGGAATATTCACAGGTTTCCCACTGACAACTAACATATGCAAAGTGAAATTTCTCGGTTTCCCACTGAAACTCATGAATGGGTCAAAAAAAATCATTTTGGGGTTATTTCCAAGCATTTTCAAGAGTTGGTGTCTTGTGCAAATTTCTTCCTTAGTCCAATACCTTTCCAATGGTCTATAAAATAGGTTAAATAAAGTTTTAAAAAAACTCCAGATATGGCCCTTCCATCCAAAGGTTTCCTTCGGGTGAATGACAGGAGTTTTCATGAAGTGTTGTCATGGAATTGTCGTCAGGCAACCAAACATGTAAATGACATCATAGATGGAGAAGTTCCATTTTGGGCTATAACAGAAACACAAGGGGAATAATATAGATGATTATTTGGAAAAAAAACAGTTCTTGACATGAGTCTGGCTAAAGGAATGGGATCTTAGGGGTATGGTTGATCAAAATATTTTCAATCAGTGTTATGCACTAGCTGTTACTGACTTAGTCTCCTTGGATGCAGGTGGGACTATGGGCAGAGAGGAGGTGGTGATTGAGGCACATGGTGAGATCATGAATACACGTTTTGATATGTCATAACATCATGAGGATAGAGAGAGAGGGCCCCCAACCTAGGGTGGGCATTACGAGGTGATTTGGATATCAATAAACAAGTATGGAGAGAGTTAAGAAGTTAAATGAAAATCCTTAGCATAGGACGTTTCGAATGTGTGAGTTGTAGAGCATGATGTCTAGAGTTATGAAGAGTTTGGTCAGGGATATCGAAGTGAGAGAGGAGATATGGCTCCTCATTAAGGAAATCATCATCCATCAAGGTAGTGATTTCATATTCTTGTCCTGTGTTTATTTATCTCTATGTAGAGGGATGTTGAGTCTTAATTCTTTAGTTGATGAACTCTGCTAAAAGGTTGTGGCATTGTTCTCTAGTTATTTTATTTGTGGGAAGCTCAGGAGGATAGATAAGGGTGGGGATGAATTAGGAAGTGGGAATGCAAGGCAGAAGAGAGTTAACCGAGAGAAATTGTGGGATTCACAAGTGGCCTAGATGTATATGGCTTCAATTCCGCAATGGGTGCATGAGGAATTGGAGGCAGTAGAGAAGGATATATGGGACAAGTTAGAGAGGTCCAATCCCACTAAGGATTTTCCTGCTTTGGAAGCTTGGATTCAAGACCCAGGAACTTTAAGACAAATCCAATCACTCTGTGAATGGACTGTATTTGTATTTGATAATAAAAATGATTCTTGATCGTGTTTTGATGGAAAGAGATGATGAGAAACAAAAATGCAATGAAATTGCTATCTAGTTCTAGAAGGAGCCTCAGTATACAAACACATAACTCATGCACAAGAAAAGTGATGCCATCACCAATCAACTAGGGATTCCGTTCCTGGGCAGGATAAGTGTTTTTGGAGAGGTGGTTTGATCTTTGATGGCTGGAAATTATGGCTCGTTCACGTGCAACTAGGTCCCATAGTTCGTTGTGTGGTTTTCAAATGCATGTTTTGTTACTATTTTTTGAATTTTTGTCAATATAGTTAAATGTGTGGAAATGATAGGAGAAGTAGGATTTTTGGTGTTGAAAGTCATCAGTGGGATAGTTAGTATAAGGGGATGGGACAATCTGTAGACAGACTTCTGAGTCATGTAATTCTCTTATTTATATTTAATATATAGTCATCTTACTTACAAATAAAAAACCTTAGAAACAATCATGTCCTTTTCCACATACCAATGTTTTTTGACAAATATATCAACTTAAACCTTAAAACATTCTACAATTCCCATACTCCAAGTACATATTGGATATCACTTCAAACCAATCAAATCACCTTTGGAGCAGAATCACACAACCAACAATGTCAAGATATCTCATCACACATCCTCACCCACACATTTTCAGGGGTTATGAAAATCAACTTCACCTATATGTAGTATATAATGTTAATTGTATGTGTTTCAATAGTACTCTTATCTTCAACTCAACGATATGTGTATGTACATAATGCTTATCATTTCACTTATATATGGATTGAATGACTACATTATATTCACATTCTAATTCCATAAATTCATCTCATAATTAAATCAATAGATTAATGATAAGTTACAACTTTTAAGATTGGATTTGTGCCATAACTCAAACTCTATACATTCTTTCATAAACCCTTTAATTTATTCCTTTGCAAATTCTCTCGCTTTGTAATCCACCCAATCATGAATCTCTGGTTTCATCGAGTGCCAAAAGATATCCCCTTCACAATGATTTGGGTCCCGGCAATGAAACTATTTGTTGGCGTCAATTCCACTAATCTAGGTTCATATTTCCTTACTCATCCAACAAATCCCAAGATATGAGCCCAACAGAGTGTAACTTCGTCGGCAACACCTGCGACACAAGTAAGGTCTCACCCGATATACCTATGGGGACTAACAAAACCAGGCTTCTGCAATTATGAAAGGGGATTTATTCATGGAAACATTAATAGACCACTCACCCGAAATAGAGAGATGGACTACCATCGACACATACACAGCAAGAAATTAGACTAATCTGTTAACACGTTCACATCATATCAAATATATAGACTTAAAGCATGTTTACCATCATTGTCATCGACATTCCACAATATTGTATCAATATAAGGGAAACAAACTCATAAATATTCAGACACAAGATACATAGATTTAACATAGAAACCCATAAGGGAAAAACCACAAAAGTGCTCTTATCCTGGCATGAGTAATATTTGGAACACTTTTGGTCTGTGCACACAGCTTGCAGACTTCTCTCATAATCTTCTTTACAATGACTAAGTTTTCTCTATCTTTCTCAAGCTTCCATTCCTTCTTTCTTCTTTATGTTGACCTCTTCTTGGGATCGTCTTTTTTCCAAACTCTTCCTGGGATATGAAAGTCATAAAGGTTGTCCACACAAAGCTTATGGATCAACCTGACCACTTTCTATCTTAATTCTTGATGCTTAATTCTCTAATTGTTGATGCTCTAATTGACCCGCACATAGCTTATGGGTTGTCCTTATATACTTCTTATAATTCTTGTTCTAATCGTCAACTAGTTCTCAACTAACAGTTGACTGGTTGTTCTAAATAACCCAAGAATTATCATTACATCAATAAAGTCGCTAACGACACATATTACATTCATCCTCATTCCCAAAAATAGACTATTTGTCTAACTTAACTCAGTCTTGTTAGAAAAACAGGATCATAAAGAAATAAGAATAAACAATAAAAAAGATGCAAATATTAGAACACATTACAAGAGAGACACAGATATAACTTGGTTCACCCAAGATGGGATACGTCCACATAAAAATCTCCATTTCTTTATTATTATACCATCCAACAAAATGAAGGGATACAACCTACAGCAAGCCTGCTACACTTCCTCTTCACTCTCTCACAGTCTCTCTCACACAATCACAGAGATTGTTTTACAATGCTACAATACAATACACATTCATATTACAACGCTTTCCTTTTATAGGGGAATTACCATGGGAAAATACCACGGGTCACCCAATACCATGGGCCCATAAATTGTTGGCCAACAAACATCCCAAAAATTTATTTCGGGGGCTTATCCCTTGAACTCCCTTTCTCGGGGGCATTGTCCCTTAACACTCGTTGGGGTCCTGATGGCCCCTGGACCCCCTGTTGGGATGAGTGTATAGTAAAACTGGGGTACAAACATGGCTGAACAATAACATCTCTGAATATGGAATATCAGGCTCCACAACCAAAAATATCCCACGTGGACACTGATCACAACAACTCCACCATTGTTGCATTTGTTGGACTATGCTCTGAACCTTGGAATTGGAAAATTTTATTTCTTCACCTTCATGCTTAAAGGCCAACTCAAACCGAACAAGAAATCAGTTTCTCTCTATTTACTACCTTTGTCAACATGTCTGCAAGATTCTGGATAGTATGTATCTTTTCCAAATTTAACAGTTCATCTTCCAGAACACATCTTATGAAATGGTACTAGAGTTGCATATGTTTATTCTTCTAATTAAAAAATGAGGCAAGATGAAGGACACTCTGGATGTCACTGTAAAACCTTTTATTATCCTGCTTCTTACCCAATTCCTCCATGAACATATGCAACCAAATCATCTCTTTAATACCCTCTGTAGCAGCAACATACTTTTCTTTCGTTGTTGAAAGTGAAGCAACCTTTTTCAGTTTTGAAATCCAACTTACTGTTATTCCACCTATAGTAAAAACATACCTTGTGGCTCTCCTCTTATTGTCTTTATCACCAGCCATATCTACGTCAGCATATCCCTATAGAGAAATGTCTGAACCTCCAAAACATAATGCATGAGAACTAGTACCTCTCAAATACCTAAGAATCCATTATACTTCCATCCAATTCTCTTTTCCTTGATTGTTCATATACCTGGTCACAAATCCCACTACATGTGTGATATATGGTCTTGTGCAAACCATGGCATACATCAAGCCACCAACTGCTAATGAATAGAGAATGTTGGACGTGTATTATTTCTCTTCATGTATCTTGGGACAGATATCCTTACTTAGTTTGAAATGGTTGGCCAAAGGTGTACTAACTTATTTTGCATTATGCATTCTAAACCTCTCCAACACCTTTTCTATGTACTCACCTTGAGACAATGTCAATTTGCAATTTTTCCTGTCTCTTATTATTCTCAAACCAAGGATTTGATTTGAATCACCCAAATCCTTCATCGCAAATGATTTAGCTAGTTTCCTTCTTAGCATGCTTATATCCTATATGTTAGACCCCGCAACAAGCATGCCATCCACATACAATAACAAGATACTATATCTTCTATTATCTAGCCTCTTGAAATAAACACAGTACTCTTAATGACATCTACGATAACCTTGTCCTATCATAAACTTATCAAATTTTAAATACCACTGCCTTGGAGCTTTCTTCAGGCCATACAAGCTCTTCTTAAACCTACAAACCAAATTCTCCTTCCCTTTGACCTCATACTATTGTGTCTCCTGGATACAAATATCTTCCTCCAAATCCCCATGGAAAGGTTGTTTTTACATCTAACTATTCAAGATCGAAATATTCTACTGCCACTAGACTTAAAATAGTCATAATTCAAGTCATTTTAACAACAAGAGAAAATATTTCATCAAAACCTATATTTTTCTTTTGTGCAAACCCCTTTACCACAATTCTAACCTTATACCGCCTCTTTCCTCCTTCTTCTTCCTTCAACATTTAAACCCTTTTTTTTTCTTTTAAACTCAACCAAATCCCAAGTCTAGTTTCTTTCCAATGATTCCATCTCCTCGTTCATGCATTCCTCCAACTTCTTTCTATTTTATAGCTGCATTGCCTCTTCATAAAATTTTGGTTCGACATAATCATCAGTCATCAATAAATAATACAATGAAGGAGATAATATTTTAGGGGGTCTACTTAATCTAGTAGATCTTCTTACATTTGCAGGAGTTTGAGGTACATGTTGTTGCTCTTGACTTTCTGGTGCCTTTGCAACTTCATTTTTTTCATTTCATTAAGCATTGTGTATTCTGTGTTTTCCTTTTACTCTTTATTTCCCTGCAACTGACCTTTGTACATAATCTTTTCATTGAATACTACATCTCTAATCCTAATGACTTTGTGATTTTTATAATCATATAAGCAATAACCAAAATAATCAATCGTGTATCCAATAAAGGTCATTTATGGATATAGCCTCAAGCTTTGTTCTATTTTCTTTATCAATATGGACAAATGATTCACAACCAAAAGTTATAGGAAATGAGTAATTTACCTTTTTACCTATCCATGCCTCCACTGGAATCCCACCATCCAAATCACTTGAAGGCCCTCTATTTATTAAGTAAACATCAGTATCTATTGCACCATCCCCAAACTGTAAGGGAAACCCTGAGTGCAAGCTCATACACCTTGCACGCTCCATGATCATTTTGTTCATCATTTCTAACAAACCATTTTCTTTTGGTGTTCCTAGGACTATATTCTCTCTATGGATCCCATGGTGTGAATAATAACTATAAGACTGCTTTCTGCAATATTCGCCTCCATTATCAAATATGATACATTTCAACCTTTTCCCTGTCTCATTCTCAACCAAAGATTTCCACTTCTTAAAAGTAGAAAACACATCAGATTTCTATCTATTGCAATAAACCCAAGTTTTTCTAGTTGCATCATCAATAAAAGTAACCTAATAGTGAGAGCCACCAAGAGATTGTACTTGAGTCGGTCCCTATACATATGTATGCACAAACTCTAACTTTTCACTCTTCTTATGTTTCCCAACACTAAGAAATCTAACTCTCTTTTGTTTTTTGTAAACACAATTCTCACAGAATTCCAAAATTACCTACTTCAGATCTGGAATCAAATTCCTTGAGTGAAGAATCTGCATCCCCTTCTAACTCATGTGGCCAAGCCTACGACGCCACAATGTTGCACATGTTTCTGTGGAAGTTACAAAGATAGAATAATTAGTATTATGAGGATCTAAATACAACGTACCTATCCTACCTCATTTTTCTATTACCAATGCTCCTTTAGTGATATTCCACCACATTTTTCCAAACTTAGCCAAACAATCGCTATCTCCCAACTGCCCTATTGAGTTCATATTTCTTTTCATAGCAGGAATATGCCTTACATCTATTACTATCCATTCATCTCTATTATTTAACTTAATTCATACCTTACCCATTCCAACAATTTTACATGGTTCATCATCCCCCAATAAAACATGTCCAAAATCACCTAGAACACAATCATGAAAGAATTTCCTATAGGGTGTATTACTTTCAACCAAAATTGGTATGCACTTTCCTTGGGCCAACACGAACACAGTTTATCTTCCAAAATCCAAAGGAGGTCTAGGCCTGCACGATCCAAAAAAATGCAATGAAGTGTTAGGAGAAAAAATATGGTCTAGGTAAGTGATGAATGACAAGGAACCATGAGCTTGGTTTTGGAACTGCAAGTATGCCAAAGGTTGGCAGAAAATGGATCTTATCATATTTAATGACTCCTTTGTTGGTTCTTATATTTGGAATTCGACCCAGCTTGGGAAAGAGATAGTCTGGTATCATAGTTTCTAGGAAATAAAGGATGGGGATTTTGCTAACTTTTGGAGTGATTCCTCACATCAGCTTCCCCCTTTTTCCAAAAGTTTCATTCTTTCAAAAAATCAAAGATTAAGCCAATAGAGAGTGTGATTAAAGGTTAAAGTTTACTGGGAAATGGATCTTGACAACAAAGAATCCAGGAAATGGTACTTTCTATATTGGTGGATACATATGGGCCATGGACAGGAACTTCAATATTTTCGAGAAGATCTATAGGAAATATGCATTCGAAACTAGGATAGTCTGAATAAGCTTCGATGGTCATATCAGGCGAAGGGAAATTTTAATGTTAACGAAGCTTATAGCCTTAGTGGGATGGGAGAATATTTCCCAACAACAAGAATGGAATAAGGTTTGTGGTGCTAACCTTTGGCCAAAAGTGGCTACTTTTCTCTAGTTGGTCATTAAGAGGCACATTCTCACAGGGGAAAATCTCCAAAAATGTGGTTGTCAAGGTCCTACTTGGTGCATTTTGTGTTGTGTAGAAGGAGATTCAATGGATCATTTACTTTCTCAATGTCCCTTTTCTTTAACATTATGGGATAAAGGGGTAGAAATATTTTGGCAATCAACAAGAGTCAAAGGTAGACCAGATCTTTCCATAAAAGAGTGGACAGTGAATCCTTATAAAAATTTAATCTTGAATTGTATCTGGCAATTTTTTGGGTATTTACTCCATGGAAAATATGGAAGGAAAGGAACCACCATATCTTTCAAGGGAGAAATAAAATAGAGGATGGTGTTTGGAATCTAATCCACTGCCACTTCAGGGAAACATTCAATCTCACTCCTTAATCTAACCCATATTTGTATGCCAATGATAGGTAAAAAACAACTCTCTAAGCATGGGGAGTGGTCGCTCCTCTAGTATTCATAGGGAGGGATCCAATTGCTAGAATGGGAAATCTTATCCCATAGGTATGGAATTCTCCTCTACGTGGGACTTTCAAGTTGAACTTTGGTGGGGAATACAAGAGAAACCCCCAAGTCCTAAGGGATTTGGAGGAGTCTTCCACAACAATAAGGGAGAAATAATATAGCTTTATTGAGGCTTCATATGCCCAGATTCTAATAACTCGGCTTTACCATTATTGGGGCTTCCACAATAATGGTAAAAAATCCTTTTCCAATGCTCGAGGAAAAGGATTTCTTATCATTATTATGGAAGGGGATTCATAAGTGATATTGAATATGGAATAATGTCTACTAAATGGTCAACAAGCTTCAAATATTTTAGATCATGGTCACTTAGAATTTATATAGAAACTCGCCTCCAAGATCAGGTTATGTCAAGGTCTCCCCTTCAACCATGTGAAACACAAGGGGAATAATATGGAGGAGTATTTGGAAAACAAAGGGGTCCTGACATGATTATGAATAAAGGAAGGTGATATTATGGATATGGGTGATCAAAACTTTGTCAAACAGTGCTCTGCACTAGCTATTAGTGACTTAGTCTCCCCAGATGTAGGTGGTGATCGAGGCACATGGTGAGATCATGCAGACGCATTTTGATATGTCGAGTCATCATGAGGATAGAGGGAGAGGTCCCCTAGCCTAGGGTGGGAATTACAAGGAAATTTGGGTATCGAGAAACAAGTGTGGATAAAGTTAAGAAGTTAATTGACAAGACTAAGCATAGGAAATTCTGAATGTGTGAGGTGTAGAGCATGATGTCTGGAGTTATGAAGAGTCTGGTCATCAATATGGAAGAGAGAGAGAAGATATAGCTCCTCATTAAGGAAAACATCATCCATCAAGGAGGTGATGTCATGTTCTTGTCCCATGTTTATTTATCTTTGTGTAGAGGTATCATGTGGAGTCTTAATTCTTTAGTTGACAGAATCTACTATAGGGGTGTGGACTCTTAATTCTTTAGTTGACAAACTCTACTATAAACATGTGGACTCTTAATTCTTTAGTTGATGAACTCTAATATAAGGTTATCGATTTTTTCTATAGTTATTTTATTTACGGGAAGCTCATAAGGATGGATAAGAGTGGGGATGATTCAAGAAGTGGGAAGGCAAGGAAGAAAAGAGTTAACCAAGAGAAATTGCAAGTTGCACAAGTGGCCTAGATGTATATGGATTCAATTCCGCAAAGGGTGCATGAGGAATTGGAGGCGGTCGAGAAGGCTCTACGGGACGAGTATTAGAGGGCCAATCCCACTAAGTATTTTCTGCTTTGGAAGCTCGGATACAATACTCAGGAACTTCAAGAGAAAGGAAATCGCTCTATGAATAGATTGTGTCTTTGTATTTGATAATAAAAGGGATTCTTGACCGTTTTATGATGGAAAGAGATGAGAAACAAAAATGAAATGAAATTACTATCTATTTCTAGAAGGAGCCTCACTATACAGACACATAACTCATGCACAAGAAAATTGATGTCATCGACAAACAACTAGGGATTCCATTCCTACCCAAGACAAGTGTTTTTGGAGAGGTGGTTTGATCTTCGATTGCTGGAAATTATGGCTTGTCCGCGTGCAACTAGGTCCCATAGTTCATTGTGTGGTTTTCAAATGCATGTTTTGTTACTATTTTTTGAATTTTTGTCGATATAGTTAAATGTGTGGAAATGATAGAAGTAGGAATTTTGGTGTTTAAATTCATCAGTGGGATTGGCAGTATGAGGGGATGGGACAATCTGTATACTTCTGATTCATGTAATTCTCTTATTTATATTTAATATATAGTCATCTTACTTACAAATAAAAAACTTTAGAAACAATCATGTCCTTGCCATAGCCCAACATTTTATGACCAATATATCAACTTAAACCTTAAAACATCCTACAATGCCCATACTACAAGTACATATTGGCTATCACTTCAAACCAATCAAGTCACCTTTGGAGCATAATCACACAACCAACAATGTCAAGATGTCATGTCACACATCCTCACCAATGCATTTTCAGGGGTTATGGAGATAAGCTTCACCTACATGTAGTATATAACGTTAATTGCATATGTTTTAGTAGTACTCGTATCTTCAACTGAATGATTTGTATATGTACATAATGCTTAGCATTTCACTTATATATGGATTGAATGAATACATTATATTCACATTCTAATTCCATACGTTCATCTCATAATTAAATCAATAGAATAATGATAAGTCGCAACTTTTAATATTGGATTTGAGCCATAACTCAAACTATATGCATTCTTTCATAAATCCTATTGTTATCATTTCATGTGTTAGTATTGTGTAGGTTTATTAATGCAGGTATGTCGAGAGTGCATGCCTCTACTCGTACAAGGAGGAAAAGTAGGTGTGGTACTAGGGGTGCACAACTACAATGCACTTCCTCAGATGAGGACATACCCTGTTGCTGAAAAAATTCATGTTATGGATGTTGAAGAGCATAATGAAATAGAGGCTAATGGTGATGTTCCATAGTGAACCACAGTGCAAGGTGTTGGGCCTAAAAAAAATTGAATAAAATCTTGGATAACGTTTTGGTGTGAATGGGGTTGTGTGATGAAGTGGTCTAAGGAAGCATGCCTACAAAAATGGGAAAGACTTCAATGCAATCGAGTAAAAGAAGGGAAAGATAGTTGTTAATCACGTCAACCAAGGAATTGCTTAGAGTTTGGTTAGACTTTTGTGTTTACTTAGTGGAGCGCGAGGGTTAGGGGATTGAATATAAATATGTAACGGGTTGGGTAGAATATATGGATGATCATTTTGATAAGATTTTGTTGGGACAGTGATGTATTGTGAATCTACTATGGTGATGATCTTGTTTATGACTAAAAGATACCAATCTGCAAGCTATGTGCACATATTTGTGATGTATTGAAGAAATAAGAGTGATAGATCTACAGGCTAAGTGTGCACAATTGCTCATGAATTTTTGAGATCATGCATTGAACTAGTCCATGAAGTTTTCTATTATACCACCCCATGGGTGATTGAAAAAATTGATAGAGATTAGAAATGCATTGACAACTGAGTTCAAAAATCCTAAGTTTGATTCGCAATGTATCACTAAGCTGAAAGAGATTAAGAAGTTACCAAGTGAGTTGGTATGGGACTTCAACCAATGATTCAAAACTTTGATGGACCAAGTAATTTTTCAGATTCTTGATGTACAACATAAGGAGTGGTTTATAGTTGTATTGTTACCACACATAAGGTTGTGTTACGGTCCAGAGCTCTAGAAATTGAAATGAAGCTAGAGGCATCCCCAGCAGGAGAAACTGGCATAGGGATGGGTCAGATTCAGACATAGTTAGCAAAATTGTCACTACAAATTCAAGATATTAAAAAGGGGAAATAAAAATGAAAGTAAGTCTAGTGTATCAAGTGCAATGTAGAGGGTCATCATAAGCATCAGTTCCCATCATTTCAATAACTAGATATAGCTACAGGGGATCGTAATCCCTATCATCATGGAGTTTGACCTTGGTGTGAAATATACAAGACCAGGCGACATCGACTAGAACAATGCTATTTGTTGCAACAATCTATAAATATAGGCCAAGAACTTATATTGTAAATTTTGTAAGTATTTAGGTCATGATGAATCAAACTATTGAGCATATGACCTTCTATCAGAATGTGCAGCTGATGACTACAAGATGAAAGGAGAAGAGCAAGTTTAAGGGAATAATGCATAGTTCAATAGCCAAACGACAGGCTATAATCAAGGAAGGGGTGGATCTAGAGGATGAGGAAGAGGTAGGAAAAAGGATTATATCATGCTACAAAAGATTGCCCACAATTGATAGCGAAGTGGTAGGAAAAAGGAAATTAGAATGAGACCCAAAATGTCCAAAAGATACATGTAGAATGGTGAGAAGATAAACCTATTATTGCAGTAGTTACACGTGGGAAAGTGGTGATATTCCAAAACAAGGAAGGAGGAATGAACCATGGATTAGGGAAGAAGTAGGACGTCCACTACTATTCAACCCTAAGAAAGAAAAGGAGATCTATGTTGAAGCCATAGGAGAATTTGCTACGAAAAATCATGGAGGATCTTCATCTAGGTCTCATTAAATATATGATAGAGTTCCAGTATATGATATGCCTCCACTTTATGATCATTTGGCTCCAAAGAGACCACTAGGAAAGGTAAGTACTTTGAAAATTTTCTTACAAAGTCATTTAGAATTGGTTAAGGATTAAAAAGCATTAGAGGAGCTTTGCAATTTGATTAATGACTATGACCAAGAAGTTGCAGATCTTGTAGAAGAAAGGATTGTAAACCAATGACAAGAAAAAGAGAACGGGTAGGGAACTACAACTTTGTGCTCAGATTGGGGATTGTGACATGGATTTTATAATTTTAGATTTGGGGTCAGATGTAAATGTACTTACTAAGAAGACATGGGAAAAGATGGGTAATCCTAAGCTTATGGTCAACGGTGCAGTTAAGATTGGAAAATCAGCAGAAAGTGGTCCCATTTGGTAGGTTAGTAAGGGTACTTGCTGATGTGGATGGACTATGAAGCTATGCAGTTTTTGAAGTTATTGAAATAATAGATGACACTAACCCCTAACTATCATTACTAGGAGTATATTGGGAAATGGATAATTAGGACATTATCAATTTGAAGAAGAGATTAATGGCATTTGAAGGAGGGAAAATTAAGTTTATTGCGCCCTTGAATCCTTTAGATGGTTAGATATTTGTTGAACCAATTAAAGATAAAATTGATGCTCAAGAATTGGAGAATATTTATAAAATGACTTCTAGAGTGGATGACAATATCAATCCTACAACATATGGTAATATTAGTTGGTGCAATGTTAGTTCACGTGGATCAAATTCAGACGAAGGACTAGAGAACTAGAAAAAAAGACTACATGATATATCCATGAAGAGGTGTGTTAGCATGACTAAATCACTGTATTGGATCGACATAGAGGTATGTAATTCACCTGTTTGTGATGGGTTAAACAATTTAGATTCTTTCGTTTCTAAATTTGAAATACATGTTCTTGAGAAACAAAGGGTATTATCTTTAGATATAGCCATGAAGGCTACCCCACCAAGATGGTGGGATGCTCATAAGAATAGCATAGAAGGTTGGCCGCAATGTAACAAGTTGTTAGGAATAATATTTGGTGAAGGAATTGAGTATGGCGGGGTGAAGTATATTGGCTTGACTATCCCTATGGAACATGTAGTAGAATGTACTAGGACATGGAAAAATAGTATACCTAAATGAGAGTGGATACATATGTTTGTTCACACATTGGATATAGTGCCAAGAATCTGGTATACATAGTTGGAACTGCAACAAGGAATTACAGATTGGGAAGGTATGATTGTGAACTTCAAGAAGACTCTTAGTTTTGAGGATGATAGTCTAACATTGGATGCAGCCTTGTAGGTTATTAAGGAGAAAATATATGAAGAAGTGTCTTTACCAATATACAACATGTTGAAATGGGCTACGACATTTCAACATGTATTGGATTGTTATAACATTACTAGAAATACAAAAGATCATGATCCTAGGGACCTACATATTATAGAATCCGAAGGTAACCATGACATTGAAGGACCTGAAATAGAATCTACTAAGTTTGTACAACCCTTGAAGACCGAGAAAGTAAACATTGGGTCAAAATATTATAGCACATTATACAACCTAATGAGAACCCTCAAGAGTTCTCATTTTTCTTACAGGCTATATTTAGTGTTTCCAAAATGTTGTAATTTTAGCCCCCCAAAAAATGGGTGCTACCGGTAACACCACTTTTTTATTTGGGTATTCAATGAAATCAAGACACTAAATCAACTCTTGATTGAAAAAGTGGTCCTCGAGAAACACCCTCATTTTTATTTGGGATTAAAATTCCATCCTGTTTGAAATCATGACCTTCACAACCAGTGTCATTACAATGCAAATACCAAAACCAATCCCAAATTTAAAAGCAAATATTATCTATAACACCCATTTCTTTCATAAAATTTTTTAATTTATTTTAACCATAAAAAACAATTTTATATAATGTTTTTAAAAAATATATAAATATATATATTAAAAACATTATTTTAAAAAAACTTAGATTTAAAAAAAAAATTACAAACAAATAAAAACAATTTAAAAAAAAAACAAAAAGCAAATCCAATATTAATCAACGTCATTGTATAAAGGTATAAAATAATGTTCAAAAGATAGGTTGATTATAAAACATACATAAAAGAAGAGGGAGTAAATCACAATATAATAATACAAGTTAGGCTAAAATGTTTTGAAATGCGGATCATTTAATTAAATTGATGGCAACCCGTTTCTTAAAGTTTCTGTTAGCCTACAGCATGAACTAATAACAAATAATAAACAAATAAAAAAAAACAAAAAAATAAATCCAATATTAATCAACATCATTGTATTAAGTATAAAATAATGTTCAAAAGATAGGTTGGTTATAAAACATAAATAAAAGAAGTGGGTGTAGGGAGGGTTGATGCTCGACATGAGGTAGATGCCTAGCATCGACTATCCTCCATACACCTTTTTTTTCTCTACGAAAAACGTAATCTTCACACTCTCATCTTTACCTTCTGTTTATATATATATATATATATATATATATATATATATATATAATTTATTATTAGTTTTAAAAGAGAATTAAATTATTTTATTTTATTTTTATATATATATTTTTTTTAATTTTTTTTTAAATATTTTTTTTTAAATTTTTAATGATTTATTTTAAATTTTTGAAAAATATATTTATATATTTATTGAAATTTACTATTATAGTATTATAAATGTTTTTTAAATTTTTAAAAATTGTTAAATATTGTTTTTCATTTGTTTAATTTTTTATTTATTCTTTTTATATTTTTGTTAATTAAAAAATAGGTTATTAATAAAAAAATTATTTTTTTTTAATTTTTATTTTTTGGTATTTAGTTTTTAATTTATAAAGAATTTTTTTTCAAAAATATTATATATATAGATATAAGTAATTTTTTTGTTTTTAAGGCAATTAAAAAAATAAATGTTTTTTCTTAGGCCATGGACAAAAGAAAGGAGTTTTATAGATAGCTACTATTTTCGATTCAGGAGTTAATTTCAACATTTTTGTTTCAATAATGTTGGCTGACCATGGTTTCAAACATGATGTATTTTTAATCTCTAATAAAAATGACGATGATTCTATAGGACCATTTTTTTTATTTGGGAGTTGATTTAGGGTTTTAATTGCATGGACACTCAACGCGGTTTCCAAAAAGTTGTAATTTTACCCTTGAAAAAAAATGGTGCTACTGGTAGCACAACTTTTCGATTCGAGGGTTGTTTTTTACGTTTGTGACACAAAACGTGAGTTTTTGTAGCTAGCGTTCTCGTCAAGTTGTATAGTATTTTTAATCCTAAGTTTGCCGATATAAAAGATTATTGGGATGATGAGACTGTTGGAAAAACTATTGATTTACTCCACAAGCATCAGGATCTCTTCCTTACTAAGTTCTCAAAAATGAAGGATATTGTTAGTGATTTGAGAGAAATGAAAAATCCACTTAAGCATGATGTGAATCCAATTAAACAATGACCCTACAGATTGAATCCTAGATATAAATAGAAAGTGAAGGTTGAAATTGATAGGATGTTGGATGCAAGAATCATTGAACCAATGGAAGAATTGGAGTGGATTTTTCCTATGGTAGTCAAGGACAAGAAGCCAAGGGAAGTTAGAATTTGTGTCGATCTAAGGAAGTTAAATGATGGATGCTTACATGACCCATTCCCCACCCCTTTTACAAACGATTTGCTAGAGAATGTTGGAGACCAGGAAGCCTATTCATTTGCTGATGGATTTTCCAAATATCATCAAGTTAGGATTTCTAAGGAGGATCGACATAATACTACATTTGCAACAAAGTGGGGTTGTAACCAATAAACATTGATTCCATTTGGGTTGAAGAACACCCCTGTTATTTTTATAGGGCAGTTGTTATGGCTTTTCAGGAATTCATTCATAAGTTTTTAGAAGTTTGTTTAGACAACTGGATAGTTTTTGTACTACTAAAGAATCATATTGAGAATTTGATCTCTACGCCACCAACATAGATTTGTGAGCATCCATCAGTAGTTACTTCTTCATAGTTTAAGCATCCATTAGTGAATGCTCTTTGTTTCATTTCCAAGGTAGAATGTGTCTCGAAATGATCTTCATTATTTTCAATAGAAACTTCTTCATACTCATGTGATGTCTCTTCATATTTTCCAGAGTCACTTGGGAGTGAATTTCGATCTTCTTCATGTACTACTTCGTCTACTTCACCTATTTCAGAACTAGGTGGTTCATGGGTCTCCTCCTTTAAGCAAGCTGATGCATTTTTCCCCTTCGTTTTCTTAAAATCAATATATTTTTTCCAACTTTGGATAGCCAACAATTCAAATCATTTCATAATATTCTTGGTCATGTCTTCAAATATAGGTTCCATAATTTTTATAAGCTCCTCACCATCATATGAGGTTCCCTTTTCATCCCTAGTCATAGTTTCCTCTTCAACAAAAGCACTTTTTGGTTTCAATATCTAATGGTGGTCCCTAAATTATTGTACTAATAAATATCATACCACATCAGGTGCCAAGATCATGCTCTGATATCACTGTAATGTCCCTTTTTGAAATTTTATTAAATGACCAATTTTTTCATTTTTTTCTCAATTTTGGCCTCAACTAGTTTTGATGTCTAGACCTCCAAATTGGCCCAAATGCTCCCAAATTTTATCAAAAGGTACATGACTGATATTATAACTTAAATATGATGTTGAGGTATGTTTTATGACCCCAAAATTACTTATGAAAACTTGTTAATATTTTGTTCAAAGTAGGAGTCTTTACTAGTAAATTGGGGCTCCAATTCCCCCTGGATAATTGTCGGAAATGGCTTCTCAAATGGTCCCAAAATCACTTGAATTTATGGAAAAAGGAAGGGGATGTGTAAGGGAAATTTTAAAATTCTCATATGCATCATGCTTTATTTTATACATGATGTTATGACTCTTTCCAAAACAACTCCCAAATCACAGTTTTGACCCTTGGAGAAAATGCACCAAATATTCTCCCAATGCAATAAAAATGAGTAAAATGTCTTCCAATGCTTAAGTACTAAAACTGAGACTTGAAATACACATTAATGAAAACATTCATCATATATTTATCAGATATGCATTCCTCCATTCCAAATAATAAGCATTACCATAGCATATATCAAAATAGAGTGGAAATGGTCACTGTTTGCTCATTAAAAGTCATTTTGACATACAAATCTTGGGTATTTCGAATCAAAATTTTTTGAGAATGAATAATACAGCATATTTAACTGATTAAAATCATAAATATATTAGGAAGGGCTCTCCCAAAGAGTACATGAGCTCACCCAAGGTGTAATCCCTCCATGAGCATGAATATGCAAAAAAAACTGGAAATGGTTGATAGAGAGTGCTGCAATAGAAGAATCCACATGATTTTATGTACCTTAGACCTGCAAATAAGACTCCATTAAATCTCCTTGAAATACCTAAGTTTCCTCTCCAAACACCAACTTGGATGGGAATATTTCACCATCGAAATTGGCTAAGGAGAGAAAACTAATCATCCACTAGCTCTCACAATTCATAAATGACAATTTATCAAATGAACAAAAGCTATTCTATTGGTTGATTCCTATATGTTATAAACATCCTTAGCCTTCTAAGGTTCCTAATCAATCCACAAAATTAAGCCAATTTGAATTTGGGTGTGTGCTCTATTAGGATATTTAGACATTTAGGAGTTAGTTAAGATTAACATATGTAATATATATGTTAGGTAAAGTGTGTTTCTTTAGTATGCATTAGTATGCATTTGTAAATATTCTAATCTGACAGTCACGATATGTTCTAGACATAAAGTGATCCAATGGTTCAACTTCTCTTAGATCATACCTACCATTGATCCGTGGCTTAACACCCGATTAGTCCACGATCTCTATTTAAAGAGCATGGAGTGTCCTTGGCTAGTTGATCAATTATGAGAAGCTCATGTAACTTTCCTTCTTTTGCATAATAAATTGATCCAAGTAGCTATTTGGTTGGGGTTGTGTTTTGTTTCCCTCTCAAGGGTTTTAACCGCGTGACAAACATTGGTGTATTGATATGTGATCTATTTGTGTGAGTGGCTGCTCTTGGTGTTCAGTCTTTTGGGAGTAACCTGTGTACCTGAACATGGTATCAGAGCATTTATGAAGAGCCGCTTCCGTTTATGATCAATATCTAGAATCGGTGTTGCCAAAAATTTGAAATGGTTTCTAATTCTATAATTTATGTGCATTTGTGGGATGTGTGAGCTATTCCATTTCGTCTGGAGCGTTGTTTCCATTGGAAAATAGTTTTCATTTCATCGAAAATTGTTTTCGTTTGTTCCAGAAACACTCATTTCGGCAAATTTGAAGGTATAATGTTACAGTGACGGGTTTTTTTTTTTTAATCTCTCATATTTTATCAGTTTTATTATTAGATCTTTATTGTTTTAGTCTTGTACTGTTGCCTTCCCTAGCTGCGTATTCTCTTTATCGTGCACCTTGCCCGATTGCGGTGAATCAGAAACATAAAAGAAAAGTTTTTTTCTTGTCTTCTCAGCTATTTATGCTCTTTTTCGTGCACCTTGTGTGATCACAGCGAATCAGAAACAATGAGAAAACTTGAAAACATAAACTTTCGGGTAAGCTAACCAAGATCTAACCCCACCCATAGTGTGGAAAAGTTTTTTTTGTTTTTTGTTTTTTGTTTTTCATTTTTTTGTGTTTTGCGGAAAAAAAAAGGCAAGCACGGAGAACGAGAGAGAAGAGTTTGGAAAAAAAAACCCTTCATCTTTCCATTCTTTTACGTACCTTTTAAACTTAGCTCACTTGGTTCAAAGTTACTTTCTTCCTCAATAGGTCTTGAGTTCAAGTCTTATTAAGTTATTTTTTAGTGCATTAAATTTTTCTATTTTCAAGTTACTTTATTGTAAAAGTGCATCTCACATAAATAAAATAAAATAAAAAATGAGTCACTTAAGTCTTTTAATTTATTGTCGCGCTATCTAAAAGTAACATTATTGTAAAAGTGAACATCACCTATTTTACAAAAGTGATTCACTTAAAAAACAACTTTATTATAAGTGATTGTCAAAGTTTCATCTTGGGAAGAAGGGGGTTCTTTTTTTAGTTGGTCAAGTTAATATCTACCATGTCACTATTGGGAACATCTTCAACATTTTCTTTGATCAAGCATAACTTCATCATACATAATCAGTTTCAGAGCCATTTTTTTTTAACGGCCTAATTTTTTGCGTTCTGTGCATCCATATAGTTAGTTTCTATTCTTTCAACCATTATTTTACAATATGGATGCCCCTTGTGATATTATACTTACAAGTTCTAACTATTTCTCATGGAAATATCGTATGGAGGATGTTCTACGAAGTAGGGGACTTTTCAGAATTACCTCAGGGAAAGAAATAGAACCCACTGATGATGAAAAGAAAATTAAATGGGAAAATAGATGTGATGAAGCTTGTGGATTGATTGGGATGTCAATCTCTACTGATTTTTGATTCCACATATCTGGAATTGATGAACCTAATAAAGCTTGGGAAAAGTTGGAATCCGTGTTTGGTAAACACAATGAAATTCGAGGTCATAAACTTGAGAATGAGTTGATTTCTTTGAATCCAAGTGATTTTCATGCATTCAAGACTATTTATCTAAGTATAAAAATCTTATACTCTTATGTGAAGAATGCAAAATTAAGAAAGAAGACAAACAATGTATTTGTCATATTCTTTCCAGACTTGGACCTACATATTATGTTTTTCTATCTAAATTCTACTCCATGAAAGAATCCTTAACTGTAGCTAGCTATCAAGAGCCTAGTCTTGAATCCTTTTGTGATTCCTTAATTAGAGAGCAAGATAAGCTCATTCATCTTGGAATAATTAACAATGCAGATACATCTGGGAAAGCCTTATTGTCCCAATAGAAAGAAAAGTGCAATCCTCCCAAGAAACATAATTTTTGCAATAATAAGCCAAACAACAAGGGTCCCAAACCCTCTCAGTCATCTCCTTCTTTAAAAAATGACAAAGGATCCAAGCCAAAAGGAAAGAAGACTAAACGTCATTGCAATTTATGTAAGAAAGATAATCATGATGAATCTAAGTGTTTCAAGAAGATGGCAGCCTTGGAAGCAACAATGAAGAAGCACCACATCAGCCTATATTAGTCTTCCAAATCTACCTCTCATGGACATGCACTTTGTGTTTCTGGTTACTCTTATACTGCATCTTCTTCTTCTACTTCAAATGAATGGCTCATTGATTCTGGAGCATCTTATCATATGGATAAGGATCAAGTCATCTTTTCTACTATGCATGAATGTAACACCAAACAAATATTTGTTGATGATGATATATCTCTAGGTGTTGTAGGATCTTGAACAATTCCAGTAGAAAATGGTCATTTCAGTGATGTACTATGTGTTCCAAAAATTTCCTGCAATTTGTTATCAGTCTATCAAATTACTCTTTCGGGTGAAGGTAAAACTGTGGCGTTTACACCTCACCAAGTTGTAATCAAGAATTTTAAAAATCCTCAAAATGTCCTTGATACTGGAACTATTGATGATTACCAGGTTGTACAAATTTAACAGCTTTGGGTCATCACCTTTTCCTTCAGTTTTTGTTGCTCATAGTGATAACTTAAGCAAACTTTGGAATGAGTAATTTGGTCACTTAAATTATCGCTCAATGCAACAACTATGTAAAGACAATATGGTGACTAGTCTTCCGATGGTATCTTGCAATGATGGTGTTTGTTCTGGTTGTGTACTCAAAAAACATCATTGAGACAGTTTTGACAAACATGCCTCTTGGCACACCTTGGTTCCCTTGGAGCTTGTGCATAGTGACTTGTGTGGTCCTCTTCCATCTACTTCCTTTTCTAGTTTCAAATATTTCTTAGCTTTCACTGATGACTACTCTAGATGCACTTGGGTTTACTTACTAAAACTTAAGAGAGAAGTATTTAACATGTTCTTGTCCTACAAGTCCCTTGTTGAAAAATAATCTGGTCATCAAATCATTAAGTTAAGATATGACAATGGAGGAGAATATGTTAACAAAAAGTTCACTACTTTCTGCACTGAACAAGGAATCCAACAACAACACAATGTTCCTTATACACCACAAAAAAATGGTGTAGCTAAATGGAAGAACTGCACTTTAAAAGAAATGGTTAATTGTATGATCCAATCTAAGGGACTAAGTATTCAATATTGGGCTGAGGCCATAAATTGTGCAATTTACATAGTTAATCGCACACCCACTAAAGTTTTACAAGGTATAACACTGGAAGTAGCATGGAGTAAAATTAAACCAGATGTAAGTCACTTCCGTGTGTTTGGTTGTGAAGCATGGGATCACATTCCGGATGAAAAACGGAAAGCATTGTAGCCTAAAAGTGAAAAGTGCATATTTGTTGGATATTCTGAAGATGTAAAAGGTTATAGACTTCTTCAGCCACATTCTCATGATATAATCATTAGAAGAGATATTAAATTTGATGAAAATCTCTTGGCCTACGAGCCTAACTTGGCAAGTGTGCCATCTTTGTCCTGTGAGCCTGATTCGGCGAATGTGCCTTATTCTCCTTCCAACTTCCTTGATAGGTTTCCAACTCTAGTTTTTGATGATGACAGTGAGGATGAAAATCCACCTCTGCCTACTCATGTTCCTCCAGTTGCACCAGCACCAATGCTTCCTCGATGGGTCTGTTCAACATGTGAAGTAGCTGGTGATCTTGCTGGTGATCCTAAAGATCAACGTCAAACATGTTCTCGGTTTTAGTGAGCCTCTTCTCTTTTGGCTCAAGTTTCTAAGAATCATGATCCAAAAACTTTTGCAGAAGCTTCAGGAAATCTAGATTGGGATGCAGCTATGGATGAAGAATATCGTTCCTTAATGGCGAACGATACTTGGGATCTTGTTCCTCTTCCAAAAGGAAGAAAACTTGTCAGATATAAATGGGTCTACAGAACTAAGTATGCATCATATGGAAGTGTTTAAAGACTTAAGGCAAGGTTAGTTGCCAAAGGTTTTTCCCAAGTTGAGTGGATTGACTACAATGAAACCTTTACTCCTATCGCAAAAATGAATTCCATCCACCTTGTTCTTTCCCTTGCAACCTTACATAACTGAAAATTCCATCAAATGGATGTCAAGTATGCCTTTTTACATGGTGATTTAAAGGAGGAAATTTACATGGAACAACCTCCTGGATATGTTCAAGATAACTCTAGCCTTGTCTGTCTCTTTAAGAAATCCTTATATGGCCTTAAGCAAGCTCCTAGAGCTCGGTATGCCAAAATGGATAGCTTTCTCCTAGACACTGGTTTTTCTAGATACCATTCTGACCCCAATGTCTATACCAAGAAAGTAAGAAACCATCTCATCATACTCGTTCTCTATGTTGATGATCTTATCCTTACTAGTAGTGACCCTAAACTTTTAACCCATGTGGAATCCAGTCTTAAGCAAAATTTTGAAATGTCAAACTTAGGACATTTCATTATTTTCTTCATCTCCAAGTCTTGAAAAGCAAAGAATGAATATTTCTTTCCTAGTTTAAGTATGCTTGTGACCTTCTTCATCGCTTTCACATTGAAGATTGTAAACCAGCCCCTTCTCTCTTCCAATATGGAGTCAAACTCTATGCCACTTGTACTTCCCCTAAAGTAGATGCCACCTTGTATCATCAGCTTGTTGGTAGTCTCTTATACTTGAATCATTCATGTCCTAACCTTTCCTTTGTCGTTGGTCATGCTGTCTGTTATATGCAAACACCTCATGAAAGTCACCAGAAAGCAGCAAAAATAATACTTCAATATATCCGAGGTACAATTCAGTTTGGGATTCATTACAGTACAAGGGGGAAACCTTTGTTGGTTGGTTTCACTGATTCAGATTGGGCCGACGATCTTGATGATCAAAAGTCTACTGCAGGTTATGTTTTTAGTCTGGGATATGGACCTATCACTTGGGCTTGTAAGAAACAACAAGCTCTTGCTCTTTCTTCAATAGAAGCAGAATATCAAGCCACAGTTAATGCCAGTCAGGAAGCTTTATGGCTTCGATAGATCCTTTCAGAGTTTGGATTCGAGCAGCAGCATCCTACTCCACTTTGGTGTGACAATAAAAGTGCCATCAAGCTTGCCAAAGATCTAGTTCTACATCAACGCAGAAAACACATTGAGCTACACATGCACTTCATCAGAAATCTTGTTCATGATTATGTTCTTGAAATTCTCTATTTCCCTACAGATGATCAAGTTGCAGACATCTTCACCAAGTCTCTTACAGAAGCAAATTTTTCTAAACTTCGATCTATGTTAGGAGTTCAGGAATGTGTCCTTAAGGGGGAATAGGCTCTAATGTCTCCTTCCTTCTCCTAATAGTGTCACTTTTGTAAATCATTCAATCATATCCCAAGTTGTTATTAAGGGGGGATGTTAGGATATTTAGACATTTTGGAGTTATTTAAGATCAACTTGTGTAATATATCTGTTAGGTAAAGTGTGTTTCTTTAGTATGCATTAGTATGCATTTGTAAATATTCTAATCCGACGGTCACGATATGTTCTAGACATAAAGTGATCCGATGGTTCAACTTCTCTTAGATCATACCTACCATTGATATGTGGCTTAACACCCGATTGGTCCATGACCTCTATTTAAAGAGCATGGAGTTTCCTTGGATAGTTGATCGATTATGAGAAGCTCATGTAACTTTCCTTCTTTTGCATAATAAATTGCTCCAAGTAGCTATATTTGGCTGGGGCCATGGACTATTTCCCTCTCAAGGGTTTTAACCACGTGACAAACATTGGTGTATTGATCTGTGATATGTTTGTGTGAGTGGTTTCTCTTGGTGTTCGGTATTTTGGGAGTACCTTGTGTACCCAAACATGCTCATGATTTTCCATGTGTCCTCCCTTTCCTAGCCTTCCATCTTCCCCCAATTTGAGTAGGAACCCATTGAGCTTCCCAAACCCACAAGAGATATCTCTTGGATGCTCTATTTTGAATTTAAATTTCATATATGTCAGATATCAACCTTCATATTTGATTTGTGTCATAGCATCTTCATCATTGTTGTCATAGAGCTAGGGAATCTAGTCCAAGTGTCTCACCAGCTCCAAAATGACTCTTCCTCTCCCATGTAAGTTACATTTATTCCCAAATTCGACCTAGGATGCATATGGCCAAGTTTATTAGCCTTCTAACTCATCCAAGAACCTTTATGATTCCCATGGATTCAAAATTGCAAGAGGAGGATGCCATGTGGCACATAAATTATAGCTTGTGTGGGCCCCATAGTCTCCATGTGACTCCATGCTCCATTGCCACTTCAATTTTATCTTGTATTTATTTATTTAGCTTATTTATTAAATATTTATGCCATTATAATGTTCAAACATCATTCGTTTTCCCCCTTATTCCAAATCCCAAAGCTTCCATCCCCAACCTAGGAAACTAGTAATTTTCCTCCTTGGCAATTATTTGACCCTTAGCATCAATTTGACAAACTCTAATAAATATGGAAAATGATATTAGGCCATTGTGACCCAATGCAAAATTTGGGACATGGAACATAAACCTATGACACATTTTCATTAGTCTTATGTTATGTTATATGGTCCAAAACTAGGTTATATTGGTCAACCTTGGTCTATTTGGTATTTTGGACTCATAATTGCACCTGTGCACTCTCTTTTGATCATTTTGACTACCCATGCACCCTCATTAATGACATATCATACCTTGGTGCACTCCCCATCCCTTAAAACCAGGAAAATGGTTGACTAGAGGCGCTAGTGCATATATTTGGTCATTTTGTTGTTCTTCTTTGTCATTTATTACTGCCTAGAGCCACTCCCACTCACCCATGCACTCTCCCACACCTAGCCTACCATCATTTATGTACCATCATGCTCTATCCACGTCCACATAGGCATTTGTGACCTTTTGGGATGGTTTGGGAGCTCACTAGTCCACCTAGGGGGGTTTTTGTTAGTTTTTCTAAGTTATTTTACTTAGGATATTTATCTAAAAGAGTAACAAGCACAATAATACATCAAAGATACACAAGATACACAAGACATGGATATTTTCATCAGGGAAACCATAAAGGAGAAAACCTAGCAAACTTCCTCATAATAGTTCCATCACAAAGATAAGATGACAAGATATAATAACCCAAGAATAATATGTCTGCGGCAGCAATTTGTCCCTCCTCTTCCTCTCTCTCCTAAAGAACACATGAGAGAGAAAGTGAAGTGTGTGACAAATGAGGAGTGTGCTTGCCTGTTTATATTATTTAGTTGAGTTGTTAACTCAGCCACTAGGTCGGCCAAGTTACTTGTGGGGCCAACCTACCTAAGAATAGATATAAATACATTTTCCTTTACTTAACCTAGGGACTATTTCCCTGACATACAATGGAGGGTTTGCCTCATTAACCATACACAATGATGAAATTCCCAAAGTAGGAAAACACATCCCCGATGGGGGTACAATAATATACAATAGTAATATACATCCGAATATATTTCAAAGTTACAATTACAACAACACTTCGTCTTAACTAGGAAGGTATTATCTCATCATAGTCATCAACACATCTGGTCATTGTCACTAAGTCATCATCGTCACTATTTCCATTGTCCTCATCTTGCATGATTTGTTGTATCTATCTGTCATAGGAAGCTTCTATGGATCCAACCCTTTTTCATGTTGGACGTAGGCCTAGAACTCATCTAGTTCTTCATCATATCCATGAGAAAGCCATCGTGTAGGTATATACCAAGACCATTTTTTACATTTCCATTGCAATAACCTGTGTCTCCTACCGTCTTCTTGTCATATCAGATCATCATGTAGGTCAAACCCATGACCTTCTTTCCATTGCCACTGCAATAAATTTCGTTTCCTACCTTCATCTCATCTTCATCGCGTAGGTACAGTCCATGAATTTCTTTACATTGCCACGGGAATAACCTGTGTTTCCTAGCTTTATATTTTTGTATCCAAATCATCTCTTTTTTCTTGCATAAAACAAAACAAATCCTACATATCATAGTCCATATGTAGACCACCTTCATTCTATCAACATAGGAACGTCAAGATGTCACCAGGACAATCCTGCATCTAACACTATGTGAGAACCTTCTAGGAGCACACTCGGTGCATTATGTCTCTCCATGTTCAACCTGCCTTATTTTAGTCTAGGAGAACCACCTAGGTGCACCTCACATGCTTTGTGACTTTATCATCTCCAACATGGGAATACAAACATATATAGATATATATGTAAGGACTTATTACAACCAAAAAACCTTCTATAGTAATACTTTTATGTTCCAGGTCAACCTCAAGGAATTATTACATATGAACAACCTGTGTCTAGGATATTTTCCATTCAAACAACTTTCAAGGCGTATTACATCCAAATAACCTACGTACCACGCTAGGGCTCTTTTTACACTCAGACAACCCACACGACTTATTACATCTAAATAACCTGTGTACCATGCCATGACTCATATTTACATTTGTATAACCTCTCTCAAGATGGATTACGTCCGATTAACCTGTGTGTCACACCAAGACTCGTATTTACACTCAGAAAACCTAAAGGGTTGATTATGTTTGAGCATCCTACTTCACCAGGATTTTTCTTGCTCGAACAACCTGTCTCATTTCCCATGTGAGATATCATGCATTTGTGTATTATGGTCTCTCGCTATTTCTAGCATAGAAACATATAAGGACTGATTACATCTAAGGATAACTTGTGAGCTTCATCAAGACTGATTACATCCAAGGACAACCTACAGGACTGGTTACATCTGAGCAACCTACGATCTTCTCCAGGATTTTATGCTTAGAAAACCTATCTCACCAACTATGCGAGAACTCATCACTCCCTCTTTCGGGAGGTATCGTTCTGGAACACACCAAGTCTTTCTTTGAAGTACTCGAACTTCACTCTGGCTATTTCTATCATAGAATCACATAAGGATTGATTACATCCAAGGATAACCTACGAGCTTCACCAGGAATTATTACATCTGAGGACAACTTATATGACTGATTACATCCTAGAAACCTACCAACTTCGCCAGGAGTTTTACACTCAGATAACATGTATTTCCAGCTATGCTAGAATTAGTCACTCCCTCTTTCGAGGGGCCTCTATCTAGATCACATACTAGATCTTCACTACTCCTCTTTGCATCATACAAAAAAATGCAAGTCAGATCAATCAAATCAGATAGTAAGTCTCAAATAACATACTACCTCACAACTAGCCAAGCAAGTGGAAACATATTCTGCCTCGGCTATACTCAGCGCCATGCAAGACTGCATCCTTCCAAACCAATAGATCATACTAGATTTCAAACTTAAGAAGCAACCCAAGGTTCTCTTCCTCTTAGTGGTGTTTCCTTCCCAATATGAATCAACATAACATTGTAGGTTAGTCTTCTAATTCATATAATACTTGAGCCCCTACTCAACTGTACCCTTCAGGTACCTCACTACATGCTTTGCAGCAACCAAGTGAACATGTCTCAGATCTGTCAAGAACTGGCTCAGGGTGTTCACAACAAAGAATATTTTTGGTCTCGTATCCGTCAGATACATCAATGAGCCAATCATCTGACGATACATCATGGCATCAACCGACTATGATGAAGCATCACACAGAAGCTTCAAGATTGATGCCATAGGTGTGTATATCGCCTTGCGGTCCAGCATTTTTAATTTCTTCAGAATCTCCACTACATACTTTCCTTGACCAAGGAAAATCCCATCTGCATTATGCCACACCTCCATGCCTAAGAAGTAGTACATCATCCCTAGGTATTCCATTTCGAACTCAGTGGAAGGTCTCCTCCTTGCATCCTTAATGAGTATGTCCTCTCTTTTCAGGAACATGTCATCGACATATAGCAGGAGCATCACTGGTCTTCCACCTTCAACCTTGAAGCAAAGGTTGGAATCCACTTTACTCTCAATAAATCCTAGGCCCATCAGTAAGTTGTACATTCTGTCGTACCATGTCAAACTTGAGGATCTTCTGAAGTCACTACCTCTGAAGTGGAGTATCATCCTCCCTCTACATTTTGTACTCTGTGTATCGAAACATTCTGTACTAGAGTGACAAGTAGCTTCCTCTGCTACTGATCTTCTATGTATCCATCTAAGGTCATTGGATACCAAGATCCTCTTTCTTCAACTTTGTTGAAAAGTCCTCTTGCACCCATATGTGAGCTTGTCATCCTCTATAGGATTTCATCTTCAACCTTGTAGCAAATTTTAAGATATTCATCACTCTATGTCTTCAATATCCTCATGTAACTGTATGTGCTATCCCATGGGTACCTTTTGATCTCATACAAGGCCTTCTTTAATTTTCATATATGAGTCTTCCTTTCATGTGTCTCAAATCCCAATGGCTTCTCTATGTACACTTTCTTCTCAACTACACCATTCAAGAATGTTGTCTTGATATCCAACTGGTGTGTCTCCCATCTCATACCTACACGTATGGATCTATTGGAAGTGTGCCTCACAACTGGTGCAAATGTATCTTTGTATTCTATGCCTTCTTTCTATGATAAGCCTCATGCTATGAATCTTTCCTTGTATTCCTCGATGCTACCATATGTTGCATCCTAGATCTTGTAGATCCATATGGAATACACTACAGACTTCCCTTCAGGTCTCGGCACTACATCCTAGACACCATTCCTCTTGATAAACTGGTACTATTTGATCATAATCTCCTTCCCTTTCTTCTTGTCTACTTCTTCATAGCTGGAAGGATCTGCAATTATGTCGTTTAACAATGTCACATAACTGGAGTGTGTTTGAGGCCTCTTATTTTCTTTGGAAGTCTCATCATAATATTCTTCATCTTGGATGATTTCTCATGCCCAAGATAGTATCCATCTCTCGAGGTGAATATACCATTCTCTTTATATTCTTCTAACACTCTTTCTTTTGCCACAATATCTCTGACCCACGGAGCTTCGGGTCCCTCTTCTGAACTGTCATCGCTTGTTCTTCAGAATGATCTACAAGTAAAGTTTAGTTGCATGATTATAAAAATTTCATAACTTCCAAAACATATTAATAGTTACAAATATATGTCACATAGTCATGCAACTATCTTAGACAATGCTACAACATTGATCCATATCATGTACACATAGAGTAACTTCTAGATGCCTTCTACCCCAATGTTATTAAGAGTGCGTACTGCTCCTAATATGTCATCAAAGAGGTTTCAATATGGATAAGTAGCAATGGAACGTTGTACAACATCATTGAATTCTTACCCATCATGTGCAATTCAGTAGTACACATGCAAACACACAAACATGCATAATACATCAATTGAATATAAACAAATGCACAACCAAACAATATCATGAAATGACAATTGAACACTTATGTTTGTTTATTTGGTGGGTAGACTCCTTCTTGATCCTTATGTCCTAGAGTCTTTTGCTTCATCTTCTTCTCCATTCACAACTACATCATTTCTTATCCAAACGCTAAGATGGATAAGAGGTTCTTCATGAGTTGAATCCTTCAATATTAGAGTACATATTCCTCATCGCTCGAGGAACATTCTTTGAATCATGATAGCTTGATCTTCAATTGCTCCCAGCTTCGCTTCTCTTTTTATGAGCCTAGATTTTTCTTGTGTGCACTCTTCCGAGAGTATGCTGAAGGTAATGAACTTTCTTCTGACACACATTCCTTGAATGAATGAATCCCATGATCTTGGGACGCCATTCAAGGTGGTTATAACAATCTCTTCTTCTTCTTCGACTACTTTGTCACAACATCGAACACTTCCTTTGGTGTCTTTAAAGATGACACATGAGGGATGAAATGATCCTTAATAGAATTTGCATTGATTCTCTTGGCTCTAGCCTTAGCCTCATCTCCCTCGGGCTCTTAGAACTTCCTTACTAATCCAAGTCATTTTCTTCAAGGATCATGGAGGTCCTATACTTCCATGCTCAGAAGTTCTAATCTTCACCAATCTTGTCATCAAGCTAGGTGTGATGAGTCATTTGAAATAAGAACCTCAAATGGAAATAACAAAGATTTAGATCTTATCAATTTGAGGTGTCTGACCTGGTTCCAGAGTTGTTTGAACTAGGGTTTGTTAGAAAAAACCCTAATTTTCAAAACTTGAAATTTCAAACTTCTGATTGTATAGAAAGATGTGCCTCTTCAAGGTGAGTTGTCCAATGTACTCCTTTTTTGAAAACATTGGTGGGAATCTCCTAAAATAGGAAGCCCTAGTTTCTCCAATTTCTTCTGCAGAATTGTCTAATATTGCTTTTGTTGTATACCTAAATTTTTCTCTCCTTACAGTATGAAACTTTGCACTGATATAGCTTGATATGTATTCTTTCTAACACAATAGGTTAGAGAAGAATTGGATTCTCCAAGTGGGACTTATGTTGAGTTTCCCAAGGTGACTATTTTGAGGACTATTAAGCATATCGAACTTGTACGGAATTCCATGTATAATTGTTTCACATCCAGGGTATGAAAAGCGGACCACCAAAACTAAAGTATGTTCCCTACCTACAACATCTTGTGAAATTTCATTTGGACCTTCCTAGACCGAGATATATCAATTCTCCCTAGGTCAAATGTTTATGACTGTATTCTCGAGGAGGATAGAACCTTGA
Organism: Pseudotsuga menziesii; assembly: GCA_001517045.1. Taxonomy (NCBI): domain Eukaryota; kingdom Viridiplantae; phylum Streptophyta; class Pinopsida; order Pinales; family Pinaceae; genus Pseudotsuga; species Pseudotsuga menziesii. The sequence continues at coordinate 273,353 of LPNX010260464.1, read as the reverse complement.
TTTGGAGGAATCATATCTCCTGAAGTATAGTGAATATGAGGATAAAATGTTCACACAAGGTACATCAATATTTCATCTTCAACTTGTAAATGTTTTGGCTCCTGATACTTCTCCAATCGCGAGGTATAGCTAAAGTTCCAATATGACTAGATTCAGTCTTCTAGGGTTTTCAAGCATGAAACCCTAATTTCCAGTAGCTTCCATTGTAGTTGTATTTCAATTGCACAGTTCCTTCTTTCAAGGTGGATTTGATACCATGTTAGTTTTTCTAAGTTATTTTACTTAGGATATTTATCTAAAAGAATAACAAGCACAACTATGCATCAAAGAGACACAAGATATAAGACACAAATATTTTCATCGAGGAAACCATAAAGGAGAAAACCCCACAAAATTTCTCAGAATAGTTCTGTCATAAAGATAAGATGAAAAGATATAATAACCCAAGAACAATATGTCTACAGTAGTTGTATGTCCCTCCTCTTCCTCTCTCTCCTAAAGCGTACATGATAGAGCAAGTGAAGTGTGTGACAAATGAGGAGAGAGCCTCCCTATTTATATTCTTATGTTGAGTTGTTAACTCAATCACTAGGTCGACCAGGTTAGTTGTGGGGCTGACCTACATAAGAATACACAAAAATACATTTTCCTTTATTTAACCTGGGTACTATTGCCTCGAATTACAATAGAGGGTTTACCTCGATGACCATACAAAATGATGACATCCCCAAAGTATGAACACACATCCTCAATGGGGGTACAACAAATACAATAGTAATATACATCAAAATATATTCCAAAGTTATAATTACAACAATAGTTTTGACGTCAAATCCAAGCCTGCCACATGTATTCATCCAAATTGCCTCCAAAGGATAATGATTTCTCCTTAATGTAATGTAAACCTTATCCAGACATATATACATGTTGGACAGTCATAATAAACTCTGTTATTGACTACATTTCTATGTGTTAATTTCACTCTACTGTTTTTGTGCATATTTTTGTGTAATATTGAATTGTGAGGATCCCCCTAGCTCCTAGATCCTACTGTGAATCAGATTTTCACATGGTATCAAATCTCTTTGGAGCTGCAAATAAAAACCAGAGTGTTTGAATTGTTGTTTAGGGAACTTTCCAGAAGAATTCGAGTGTTTGCATTGCAAGTACAACCAGTGTTTCTGTCGCTCAGTGCATAAGCAGAAATCGAGTAGACTCATGTATTTATTACCCCATTCAACTATTGTGAATGGAATGTCAAAATAGTGATCCATATGAGGTCAAAATGCTTGTACAAAGTCACCACGAGGGCTAATACTGAGCCCAACTCTGCTATGGAAAAATCTAAGTACTTCAACAAACTAGATGAGGCATTCAGAATGCTTTTTCTCAACATTTTAAGGGACCTTCTCTTCCATGTAGACAGTCTAACAACACCAAACGAAGTATGGCTCAAGCTTGAGTCATTGTTTGGGAAGATTGATGAGATGAGAGGCCACCAACTTGAAAATGAGTTGATCTCATTGAGCCCGAATCACTTTGAGACGATCCAACACTTCTTCACTAAGCTCAAATCATTGGTGCTTTAGTTGAAACAATGTGGCATTGAAAAGAAAGAGGAACAATTGATCTTGTCCATTCTTTCGAAGCTAGGGCCAGAGTATTCAGTGTTTGTGTCAACATTCCACTCTAGCAAGCTCACATCTCGAAATTGGAGGATGCCATCACTAGAAGACTTCATGGAGTCACTGACTCAAGATCAAGACAAGCAGGTGAAAATGGGTACCATCAAATCCACTAAGGATCAAACTCATGCAGTAGGAGTTTCAAATCTAGCCAAAGGCAAGAAGAAAGTCATAGATTCAAAGCAACAAGAGAAGGAGAAGCAGGAGAATCCAAAATCTTCATATGGGGTTTCGAATCCTAGCAAGGACAAGGACAAGAAGAAGCAAAAGAAGACAAAATGCACTTATTTTCACAAAGGGTGGCATCCAGAGAGTGCTTGCAAGAAGAAAACCATTGACATGATGGTGTAAGTCCTTGAGAAAACAACATCCCACTACCAGAAGGTGCAAGGAAGAAAGAGGGAGGTTCAAGCTCATACAATAAGGAAAGATGCCATGCTTTGGTTGTTGGATATTCAAGCTATTCTTCCTTCATCATATATTTTGGTGCCTCCAGGAACATGGATTCCATGCATGATTCCTTCTCAGACCTAGATCCTTACAGTGGTCCATCTATTCTTATGGGTGATGATTCAGAAATCCAAGCCAAAGGGATTGGCAGGATTGATCTCGAATATGGGTACTTCAACAATGTGTTTATTGTTCTTGATATAGAAGCGAACCTACTCTCTGTCTATAAAAGGACACACACTGGTACATCTAAGAGAGTAATATTTACTCAAAATGATGTGGATATCTCAATAGTCTCTACAAGCTAAGTTATTGTAGTGGGTTTTGTTGACCATGATTCGAGAATGTACAAATTATCTCACTTCGTTCCATATTCACAAGGGAATGCAATCCTATCACATGCCAATGAGACAAGAAAGTTGTGGCATGAGAGATATGGTCATCTCAACTACAGGTACCTCTAATCACTAAGCAAGTAAAGCATGGTTGAAGGGCTTCCTCCCATCAAGTTTTCCAATGGCACATGCAAAGGGTGTGTCGTGGGAAAACATGTTGAGCGTGGATATGAGAAAGGAAAGACAAGGAGGGATGTCCAAGTGCTTGATATGATCCATTGAGATCTCATAGGGCCTCTTCCCACACCCTCATATGGGAATTCAAGGTATGTGTTGACTTTCATAGATGATTTCTCAAGGTACTGTTGGGTGTATTTTCTCAATCTAAAATCTAAGGTTTTTAATACTTTCAAAGTGTACAAAGCCTTAGTTGAGAATACATGTGGGAAAAAGATAAAGGTTCTTAGGACTTAAAATGGTAAGGAGTATGTCAATAAGAATTTTTAGCATCTTTGTGAGGAATGTGGCATCCAAATGTAGCATTCTGTTTCCTACACGCCATAACATAATGGTGTTGCAGAGCATAAGAACAAGGCTCTCAGGGAGATGGAAACATTTGTCATGGAAGCAAAGGGTAGAAAATGAGACTCTAGGTTGAAGAAGTCTCTCTATGGCCTCAAGCAAGCCCCCAGGGTATGCCAAGATGGACAATTTTCTGCTATCGCTTGGTTTTGAAAGATTTAAATCTGATTCTAATGTGTATTTGTAGCATGCTGGTGATCTATTCTAGGTCATAGTACTGTATGTTCATGACCTTTTGATTACAAGGATCTTCACTAAATATATTGGATCAATTAAGTCTTCATTGCACAATGAATTCTCCATGTCTGACCTTGGATTGTTGAAACAATTTCTTGGATTAGAGATTGAGAAATCTGATGCAGGGATCAAGGTCAACCAATCAAAGTATGTTGAAAACTTGTTATTGAAGTTCAAAATGGCTGAATGTAAGGAAAACAAGTGCCCATTCCTCTAAGGAATAAAATTAGGTGATTTGGGTGCATCTCCATTGGTGAACAACTAGTTGTACATACAACTAGTTGGGAGTTTGTTGTATCTTACACACTCTCTAACTAATTTGGCATATGTTGTAGGTTTTTTTGCTATATATATGCAGGAGAATCATGAGATCTATTGGAAGGATGCAAAAAGAATCTTGCATTATGTGCAAGGAACCAAACACTTTGGGGTACACTATGTTGTTGGTTATCCACTAGAACAAGTTGGATTTAATGATTATGATTGGGCTGCAGATTCCATTGACATAAAGTCCACTTCAGGTTAAGTCTTAATGCTTTCACATGGTCCCATATGTTGGTCAAGCAATAAACAACACACCATATCCCTTTCTTTAGTTGAGGTCAAGTAAAGAGGAGCAGTGAATGCAACTACACAATGTGTGTGGTTGCAAGGTATTCTTGGGGAACTTGGATTTGCATTTGATTCACCCACAATCATTTGGTATGACAATAAAAGTTCAATCAATATTTCCAATGATATAGCAGAGACATAGGACCAAGCACAATTGAGATACGCATGCACTACATTAGGAGCTTGGTGCATGAGCATGTGATATCATTGCATTATTTCCCATCTGCAGAGCAAACTGCTGACATCTTCACCAAGAGCTTCACATAGAAGATATTCACATATATGAGATCCCTTCTTGGAGTGGGTGACACATGGTGATGGTTGATATTAGCTTTCATAATTTTCTCCATGTCCATTTTAGAGGGGAGGTTTTGCTACTATGAGGTTTTCCTCCTTACCTTGGTTATGTGGACTAATACATTTTTGTAAGAGGTGACTTAAGCCTTAGTTTCCAAGGCCTCAATAATATGGTATAATTGTATTAAGTCGGGATTAATGAGGGGTGTTAGAGAATTAATCCATGTTAGTACCATGGTCATACACCTAGGACACATTTTCATTAGTCTTATGCTATGTTATATGGTCCAAAACTAGGTTATATTGGTCAACCTTGGTATATTTGGTGTTTTGGACTCATAATTGCACCCATGCTCTCTCTTTTGATTATTCTGACTTCCCATGCACCCTCATTAATGACATATCATACCTTGGTTCACTCCCCATCCCTTAAAACGAGGAAATTGGTTGGCTAGAGGCGCCAGTGCATTTATTTGGTGGTTTTTTTCTCTTCTTGGTCATTTATTGCTGCCTAGAGCCACTCCCAGTCACCCATGCACTCACCCATGCCTAGCATACCCTCATTAATGTCATGTCATGCTCCAACCTTGTCCACATAGGAATTTGTGACTGTTTGGGATGGTTTAAAGCTCATTGGTCCAAATAGGGGGTTTTGAGCTCAAATCCAAGCCTGTCACATGTATGCATACAGATTGCCTCCAAATGCTAATGATTTCTCCCTAATTTAATATAAACCTGATCCATACATATTTCATGCTGGAAATTCATAATAAACTATGTTATTGACTACATTTCTATGTGTTAATTTTACGCTTTCTATTATTTTTGTGCATAATAGTGTGTAATATTGAATTGTGAGGATCGCCTGAGCTCCGAGATCCTATTGTGAATTATATCTTCACAACTAGTGCGACAACTAAGAACAATAGTGGGACATAGAATTTATTATAGGAAATTTACTAAGGGATATATACAGATTATTGCTCATATGGAGAAGTTATTGAAGAAGGATGTTAAATTTCGATGGAATGAAATTTAACATCATTGACACAGAGTTTAGATACATTGACACAAAAGATGGTAACTGCAACAATTTTGGTATTTCCATACTGGAAGAAGGAATTCCATGTGCATGTCGATGCTACATTTATAGATTTGGGTGTAGTTTTAGCCTATCCAAGTGACAGAGATACAGACCACCACATTGTTTTCGCTATAAAATAATTATCAAGGACAAAAAGGAACTATGCTATGATAGAAAGAGAGGGGTTAACAATGATATATGCACTTCAAAATTGTAGGCATTTATTAGGGTCTCATTTCAAGATGTATATTGTTAATTTTGCTTTAAGATACCTAGTTAATAAGCCAGTGTTTGGGGAATATTTGTTGGTGGCTATTGTTATTCCAATAATATGATTTTGAAATTGTCTTCAAACCAAGGAAGTTGAATGCATGTCTAAACCATTTGTCGAGGTTGGAAACAAGAGAAGAATCAATAAACTTAGAGGAAAAATTGTCCGATTCACAATTATTTTCAGTAAGGATGGTGGATAACTATTTTGAAGACATTGTCCACTTTTTTAGTACATGTACAACACCTGAAAATTATATTGTTGCACAGAAGAAGAAGTTGGTAGTAAAAGCAACAGATTATCAACTTATAGTAGCACAACTGTACAAGTTGGGCCTAGATGAAATTTTAAGAAGATGTGTGTTAGAGAATGAGAGACCAATGATATCAATAGAGGATCGCTATGGTGTTGAAGGAAGACATTAAGCAATCAAAGATACAACACATAAAATACCAAGAGCAGGGATTTGGCGGCTTAATTTACATCATATGCAAAAGAGTATTGTAGAAATTGTGATGTTCATCAACGAGTTGGAAAACCTTCAAGAAGGGGTGGAATGCCTCTAGTACCTCAAGTAACATTACATGCAATTGACAAATGGGTTGTTGATTATGTTAGACTAATTAACCCACCCGTGAAGGGGACATGAGCTATATATATATATATAATTGCAACAAAGTACTTGACTCAGTGGGATGAAGTTGAACCAGTTAATGATTTCATTTTTGCAACTACTATGAAGTTTTTATTTGAAAATGTTGTCACTATATTTGGCTATCCTATAAGTTTGATGAGTGACCAAGGGTCACATTTCTTGAATAGGACCATTGGAGCAATGACAAAAGGATTTCATATCTACCATTAGAAGAGTACACCTTACCATCCTCAAGCCAATTGGAATGTAGAATATTTTAACAAAATTTTAGAGAATGCTTTGGCCAAAATATGCAATGTGATTCATGACAATTAGGACTTAAGGATATCAGCAGTGTTATGGGAATATAGGACTAGTTGTAAAAAATTGATAAGTCACACACCTTTGAGGTTGGTATTTTAGTTTGGTATATGGTAGGAAGTTGTAGTTCTTATGGAATACATTGTGACAAGCTTAAGGATTGTTGTATTTACAAAGATAACTTATACTAAAGCAATTGAGGAGAGACAATAATAGTTATTGCATCTCGAAGAAGATAGGTTTATCGGAGGATTACATCAACAAGTACAAAAGGATAGGGAAAAGGCATGGCATGATCGACATATGAAGAAAAAGAAGTTCTAGATAGGAGACTTATTCCTCTATGACAATAAGTTTTTGAAGCACCCTGGTGAGTTAAGAATGCATTAGTTAAGTCACTATGTGATTAAGTATGTAATCGAAGGGGGTGATGCGCAATTACAAAAATTGAATGGAGAAGTTATGAATGGTTTAGTAAATGGAAGTTGGTTGAAAATGTACAGGGATAGATCAAATTTCCTTAGCCAAGCATGAATAGAGATGTTTCATCCAGGTGTCAACTGCAGCTAAAAGGGGCACCAAACGCAACAAGAGTCTTGATTTAAGATAGGAGTAGGAATGCATGTCAAAGTGTTAGTATGTCAAAGGTATTTAAAAAACAATTGTGTGGTTTTCAAATATAAAGGGCACAGTAATGGAAAAAAGTGTTAGATCACAAAGAATGAACTACATTAAATGAAGGTCGAGGGCACAACATGTGAATGGTCCAAAGGTATTAAGGGAAGTAAATGTAGGTTCACTTTAGTAAATCTTGTAGAAAATCTAGTTAGATACCCAAAATCTAGGAAGAATGCAACAATAAGATAGAATCACAGGGTATTGAAAATGACAAAGGGATGGCAATCAAGTTCACTATTTGTCGAGTGATTATAGATATTTAAACAAAGAATAGAGTTGATGAACCAGTGCATTGTGAAAGAGTATGTCGGAGATAACTATTGAGAATATTGTGCAAGAATTCATGGAGTCAGGTATCCCAGCACAACAAGAAGAACCATAAGTAATAACAATGAAGGCACCATCAATACCACGTGCACCAAAGCGAAGGTCACCTTGCATGAGGAATCATAAACTACAGAGAAAAATAAGGCATGATGGAGAAGCTTCAGGGTCTGGTATACCATTGGTTCTGCTAAATTATGTACCATTGTGGAAGAAGAATGTAAAACCAGTTTGATTACCAAAGGATGCTAAGTTCCCACTTGAGACACCACTTATTCTAGAGGGGGTTTTGAAGGAAGGGGACATGCTAGGAAAGTTTCCAAATCTCAAGTACACATGCCATGATCTGAATGATTGAATGAATTCCCAGAATACACCTAAAGAAGTACTTAAAGAAGGTTCCAAATGAATAAGTGGGTGCTTTCCTCCTTGAATCGTTGGAATGGGCTCAAGGGTTGGAAAATTCATGCATATTAGTCCTGTTGCGGATGCCACACTTTGGTCGCAGTGTAGAGATCAGTGCATGTGTTAAGTAGTTTTTAGTATCTATTCATGGAGGTTTCATGTGGTTGGATAGGAAATTTTCTATTGATGTTGACTTAGTGTCATGGATTACAGGTCTACCATCTGCAATTCTAGATCCAATAATATATTTTGTGGGAAAAGAGAAGGATAAGGAGTTGGAAAACAAAATGAAGGAAAATTATGGCTTGGAGAAGAACACTAGAGGCTACAAAGTAACTTCCATTGATGACTAGTCAGTCATTTTTGTGACAAGGGTGTTCGCTAGTAAGATGATGAGGAAATGTCACCCCGGTCATGTCCCTACAATTGTGATAACATTAGCTGAGCAATATGTAGAAGGTGTTCAAATGAATTGGGTGACGTGCTTGCTTAGTGAATTCTTGACTGATTGTTGCGATGCATAAGAGAAAGGTACCCCTTTTCATTATTCATGTCTTTTGATATTCATTGCACTAGTTGCTTAGGTAGAACCCAAAGATTCATAGTTTGTAGCAGTTCAACTTGGGTATGGCCTAGCCACGTGGCATGCATCGGTATGGTACATTGACAATGCCTATAAGAATAAAGACTCAAACATTATGTTCTATATGTATAAGGACGGTATCCACTATAGTACTCAGCAAACCCCTTGCATAGAACTCTATGTCGTAGATTTATTTAAGAATATTGTTTAGTTTAAGGCGAGGCCTCAACATATGTACATTCAAACAAGGAGGGAACCTAATCAACAGTGGTTTCCAACACACTATAAATTGGTAGAAGAGTATATAAGTGAAATTATTCAGGAATGGTCATAGGAATGGAAGGTTTCCATTTCTAGTGAATAATTATCACCAAATGTGTTGCAGACAAAGGGGAAACAAAATGGTAGAAGTCAGCAAGGAAAAAATTACTCTAGGAAAGAGGAATCTAACTCAGGCACAAGTGAAGAGTAGGACAAGTCACAAGATGGTATAAAAGAGTCTCGTGCGACGCAGACAAACCCTTCGATAAGGGAGAAAAGAAAAGCACCAAAAATAAAAATAAAAAAGGGAGAAGAACAAAAAGGAAACATCACAAGGAGAGTGCAATTGTATAAATAAATGAAGACGATGTGGATTTGTTGACAGAAAGGTTGAAGGACACTACATAAGATATTTGATGGAAAATACAAAAAAACACTAAAGTTTTTTGAAACATGGAAGTGTCTCAAGGAGCATGCTTGAGTGCCTCGGGACGAGCCACACATGAGTGTTGGGGGCATGTTGGGCATAATATATTTTGAATAAAAATTTGGTTGAACAAGATTGTGTGATGAAGTGGTCAAAGGAAGCGTTCCCACAAAAAATGGAAAGACTCCAATGTAGAGGCAGAAAAGAAGGGAAATATAGTGGTTGATCGCGTCAACAAATGAATTGGTTAGAAGTTGGTTAGAGTTTTATGTCCACTTAGTGGACCACGTGGGTCAAGGGATTGAATATAAATATATAACGGGTTGGGTAGAATAGATGGATGATAGTTTTGATAAGATTTTTCTAAGACAGTGATGTATTGTAAATACTATTATGGTGATGATCTTGTTTATAACTAAAAGAGGCCAATCTATAGGCTATCCGCACAGATTTGTGATTTACTGAAGAAACAAGAGGGATAGATCTGTAGGTTGAGTGCGCATATATATCTAAAGTGATTTTCTATGAATAACCAATAACTTCCATGGTTTTCTCTCGTTTTGGGTTTCCACGTAAAAACATTGGTGTCTTATAGTGCATTGTGAATGTGATGTTTGATTTGTGTAATAATGCTTAATGATAATAATAATGATTGTGTTTGAGTCAATACATGTCATTGTTCATTTGATGAATGTGTTATGTAATATGACACTTGAATGGTGTATGTTGAGGTTATGTTGATATCCCCTTCACTACTGCAGAAATTTGGTTCTTGCAGTACCCAAAGGTACTTCATGTGAGACTTCACTTGCTAGCAAGCGATGCCAAAAGGGCCAATATCTTGGGATTTGTTGGTTTTTTATCGGTGAACGGGGTATCATAGATTGAGCCAACACAAGGTGCAAGTGAAACCAAGAAGATATATGTCATTAGAGGATGGACATACTATGATATGTTAACTACAATTGATGATGCAAAATTCAATGGATATTATCTTAGAGCAATTGCCAAGAAACATGGAATTTCACCCACATCACTACATTATTAGATAAATGGACTCACTAATACAAAGCAGAAATGGCTTATTACAATGATGAATACATAATATGAGTAAGAATTGGTTGTTTGGTGCAAGGAGAGGGCTCAATTGGGACATGTGATAGAATTAATACAACTAAAATCCACAATTTCTCAAATATGTTAAGGGAGTCCAAATCCATTCAAAGATGGATTTCCTGGGAAATAATGGTGGCTAGGGTTTAAAAAATGACATCTAGATCTCGTGTTGTGAACATAAGATGGCCTTGATAGAGATAGGGATATAAATATACACCCTACAGTTGTGTGCAAATTTTATGAAAAATTATCCATTGTATATGAGAAACATTCCTATAATCTAGACCATATATAAAACTGTGACAAAATTGGCTTACAAGCAGGGAGAAATTGTGATATGCAAGTAATTGCTAAGAGAAGGACCAAGAATGTGCCAAATATTATTCCTAAGATAAGATTATTCCTAAGAGTGGATAACTATCTCGTGTTGTGTAAATACAATCATTGCATCAATCTCTAGGTTTTATTTGTTCAAGGGAAAGACTTAGCTAAAAAACTATATCCAAAATTGTGAACTAGGAGCATGCATGGCTGTTGGGGTTCGGACCTTGAAGGTCCTTAATTTTGGCAACTCCGCGGTTTTGGTGCGAAGCTTGTAAGCGGAGTTGTGGTCCAAAATAGTCTTAGGGGCTTTGGGGTTGGGTCGAAGCCCCTCTTTTTGTAAATGACCCATGGTTTAAGCCCATGGTATTGTAATAGTGCACTTGTATAAATAGGCACTTATGTAAAGGAGTCAAAAAGGTTTTTTTTGTTATGATGATAATTTGATGTGAAGAGGCTAAGGTTTATTTTTGGGGTTAAGGCTAAGTCCTAGCTGAGTGCGTGGACGACCTCTGTAGTTGAGTGAGCAGAGGGTTTTGGAAGAAAGGTTCTGCAGCTAAGTGCGTAGTTTTGGGTTGTTGAGAATATCTGCAGCTGAGTGCACAGATCAGAACCGTGTGTTTTGTAAATTGTTTAATATAAAACACAGTTCTGTGGATGTAGCCCCTACCGTGGTTCTTTTTATTTTGTTCCTATTATATTTTTATGCATTAGATAAATAGATGAATGATAAAGTTGGATAAACTGCTAAATATTAACTTTGCTAAGAATTCCCAGTTAAGGTTTAAGCAAGAAACTATCTTTTTATCTAAACTGCGAAGCTATTTAAGTGAATATTGAAGCTCTGTATTGCATGATTATTCTTTATTAAGGCTAAAGGTATAGTAATATACCTCTTTTGCCTACAGAAACCTGATTCTGCGGCACCCCATAGCTGTTTCGGGTGAGACTGCAACTTGTTCGCAGGTTGTTTCCGAAAGGGCCAACACTGTGGGTCTGTTTGTTGGTGCGAAGATAAAAGCATAAGAACCCGGGTCTGCCCTAAGCCCAACAATGGATGCACATTCCCATGCATGGATGACTAAAGAATCATTTTGAATTAGATATGTCATTTTGTTGAATATGTGTCTGGTGGTGTCTCACATGAAAACACTCACTTGTTGATTTTTGATGGTCATAGAAACCACATAGCTATACCAACTAGTGAGGAGGTAACACATTGGGAATTGACTTGTTGGATTTACTTGCACATACTACTCACATGTTGCAACCTATTGATGTTAGTGTGTTTGGGTCTTTTAAGGGTTACTTCAAGTCCAAGAGAGAAACATGGATGGAAAAGAACCTAGGGATAGGGGTAAAAGGGTTTGAATTAGCTGAAATTGCAAGTAAATCTTTTAAAAAGGCTCTCATGCCCTCAAATATCAAGGATGGATTTAGGCGGACTAGAATCTGGCCACTAAATTATGATTCTCTTCTCCATGATATTGGTTGTAGAAAAGCCTTTGATTTACATGGACAAGAGGATTCCATTTTTGCAGGCAACATGTTATCCCTATCTCTAGGACATCACTTGCAATTGGGTAATGATGGTGAGCATGTAAGTGCTATTCGATATGATAATGTACTAGATGAAGATAAGGCTCGAAATTTTTTGGATCAATCATGAGAGGTTTGTAGAAGACTTGAAAATTTGAACATTCACCCTTAAGCACAATAATAGAACCAAGAAGAAGAAGCTTAAAGGGTTGACAACACTTTTCACTACATAGAGACAACCCTTAACAATTTGCACAAAAGAAATATATATCGTTGAAGCTCCAAAAGAGAGGAAGCTCTTAAAACCCAACAATGAAAATGAAACAAGGAAGTATCTCTGTATTTAAAGGAGAGACTAAAACTACCTTTACAATAAAATATCAATATTTTCCTAAGATCTATCCTAAGGTGAGACAAAATAATACAAAATCCCCACTACAAGCAACTAAATCCTAACAATACAATAAAATAAGGTGGTCAATGCCATTTGTACAAGGATGAGATACATGGGGTCCCTAACAAAGGGGAAAATGCTCCAGCAAGAAAGAAACAAGGTGGTTGATGATGTTGTGTGGCCTCCAAAGGCCACTTCAAGAAATATGCTACAAGGAAATGTCCACAAGACCACTAATCTTTCCTTTTTTCATAAAGTAATTAAACTTCACTTAAAGGTCTTTCATAAAGTAAACAATCCTTTCTCCTTTATGAATGGACACCACTATAAATTTAGGAACAAGTGTGCTCAATCGAGTCTTCAAGGAAAATAACACTCCAACAAATTTCATAAAGCATGTGCTACCTTAAGTCACCACACAAAGTAATCTCGCAAATTCAGGTCACATCAAAGGATTCCATGCCTGCTTTGATTTGATAGTTAAAATGATCCAATGATTATAAGAATAAAATAATGACTAAATGATACAATGATGCTTGGAATAATCAATCCAACAAGATTAATTTACAAACAATGTATTCAGATTGCAAGCTTGAGAGCAATAATAATAGTAATGGATGATATGAGTCTGCCTACACTAGAGATGGAAACTGAATCGAGGAACTATTGAGACAATAAATGAATTATTGTTTAGGTATGACTAAAACTTGTCTACGGTTAGGGAATAGGAGAATTGTGTTGCGACGAGACAAAGGTTTTAGGTAAACATGTGTGCTAAAGCTAATTGAGGTCTTCCCACACCTTTAGGGCTACGACGTGTTCAAGGAGACTTGACACAGATCACCTTGAATTTATCACAAGGAATGGGCCATTGCTTTACTGGTATTAGCTTAACATCTTCATCAAAACATAGATATATGGGTATAAAAGATTCGAAGGTGGACCGTTATTTGATGATTTGTTAGAAGGCCAGAATTGAGAAGAAAGTCAGCTTGAGGATAACTTCATTGTCATCAAGCTTAAGAACTATTCATTAATTTGCATGTTGTAGGTTACCATGGTATATTTGATTAGATGTGTTTTGAATCTCTTCCTTAATTCCAGGTTCAACAATAATTTAATATCCACCAACATCATGGCCTTCTTAATTTTCGTTGGGTTCATCTTTAGTTTGAGAAAGAACATTGCTTCCGCTAATATGAATAATGTTTCTTTTAGCTCTTTCTTCATGCTAATTAACTGGTGTAGGAAACAAGTCTTCCCTTGCAATGGGTGACTACTACAAGTTCAAGAAACTTCTTAAGAGTGCCCATATTAGCTTAAGGCTACATTATCATCGTTGTAGGGTACAACCATGAAAATTGGGGAAACACAACCATTCTCACATATTCATGTCTTCCCTATTTTCTGACTTGAGGCACCTTGATGTAAAGTTCCATACCCACTTGATAGAGTGTGGGAGAGAGAGATGCAAGAGACATCTTGTGATCCACTAGGTGGGGAAGGGGTATACCATGGGGAACAACATGTGTGATAATGTCTTTAGAGTACCAAGCAATTTCTCTTGAGACATATTGTAATCCTATTTAACTTATTTTCCAATGGTGGTTTAACATGATGGTATGGGTGGGCATGCATAATAATGACTTTTTGAGTAGATTATGTTACGAACTAAGTGGTTCGTAAACCAACTTTTCTAGGGAAAATAATACAAAATGTTTACCTATAATGCCAAAAGAAAAAAAATTATGTGTAAAAGATGAAGGATGTGTAAGTTGGGGGCACCCAAAGAATGGTGCAATCCAACAAAGTGATGTAAGTTTTTATTATTATTAGCTTTGTTTAAAAAAATGGGGAATTAAGCAACAATCTCGATATATACAACATCTTATAAGCTATATATATTAATAGTTTATAGTTTAAATTACAATCGAGATATCTTTATAGGGGTGCTTACTGTTTTAATTAATCTCTAACCAATCAACATGATTATTTAACTTTTAAATGCGCTACATGACATTGGAGATTTAAACCTAGGTGAAAATAATTAAATTGCAATTTTTTGTTGTTAAAATTGTATTTTTGAATGCATAAATGGATTCAACTCCCTCAAATACCCCTTTTTCATTTGGATTGTGCAATCTCAACAACTTGTACTTATAATTCGAACAATTCTTCTTAATTTTTAACCAAATTTCTAGAAAAAATGGTTGAAAAGTTATGACAAAAAAAGTTGAAATTGTAGAGAGATTAGACTAATACAAAGAAAATGAAGATATGTTTTTACAACTCTATTGGACCCTTTTTGAGAGTTGATTCTCTTACTACCTGAACCAAGTGGCTAGGGTTCCAACCCTAATCGCTCCTCTTTCTCCTCTGAGAGGTTGTGAATATGGCGAATTGAGAGAGTTTATCTGGTGGTATCATTCCTAGTGGAGATGCAAAGGTGCCCTTGCACGACGACCTATAGCGAACTGAGCCTCTTCTCGCTCATCTGCGCTGGTGAGGGCGACCTTAACGACGAGGTTGCGGTTCCATGTGGCATGGATGGCGACGACACATTGTTTATGTGGAGCGGCTTCATGCGATGCACATATATGAGCCTCCACTTGATCCACTGCACCGATGATGGCATGCATAGATCCAATGGTAAATGTTGGTGATAGTTGCGCTCCCTTGCATTTGCTGGCACAACAATGGAGGTGCTCGTCCTTACTTGTTGGCGACCTTTTTCCTTTTCACATTGAGGGTGGTGGCTCCATTGGTGGTATTATGTTGTGTTACTATTTTGGATTTTGTTAAACTTGAGGAGATGGAGATGGAGATGAGTACCTCTCACTTTGTGCGAATTTGAAAACCCTGGTTGTGGGATGCTTAAAAAAATCATTAGTGGCCTATGAATGACATTGAATAGAGCTATTGTTTGCTTTGGGAAAGGCATTGTTTAACTCATCTTAGTTGGCTTAGTCATAGATTCTTTCTTTTTTTGCTTTATTGGAATAATTTTTGTTTTAAAGATCATTGCATATATGTGGTTTCCCAACTGTAGGGTTGAAGAACGATGTAGTATTTTAGCGCTAGTGCAAAGTTTATGCTTATGCTATAATCTTTGGGTTTGTGCTATTAAGACTTAATCATGACGATTTTGTGTAAGGCGTTTATGTCAAATAAACAATATGGTTCAGAGTTTTTAAATAAAAATTTTAGGTTATACTTTTTTCTTTTCTTTTCTTAAGAACCTTCTAAATACTTGATAAGTTCTAAATCGATATGAATTGAAAAAGGTTAAAAAATACTTGATAAGTTCTAAATCTATCTTTACCTTTGAATTGAAAAAGGTTAAAAAAATTATTGTACCTAAAGACGAAGAAAAAGTGATAAGAACCCAAATTCAAACCCAGAGCATTTAGTAAGTTCAATGTGCCCTTATAATGTAACTGATGGAACCTTTGAAGGTACATGAAATGACGTTAATTAAAAAAGAAAAGAAAAAAGAAGAACTTTGAATGGGTACATATGTATATTCTCAAAGTGAAATATTGTGAATTATGTAATTTTTTTTAATGACCGCTGGTTTAGTTCGTGGATTTATACATAAATGTGTTTCATTGACCATAGGGTTAGTAAATAATCATGGCATGGACCTTGAATTAAAAGCTAATTTCGGTGGGTCCTACTTTCTTTACCCCTTCCAATCTGGGTCTGTGGGTCTTTTAATAAGTAACTTGGTTCTTTAAAATATTCTTAATCTTTTCTTTACGAAATTATAGCTATTTTCTAGAAACATAAACTACAAAGAAACATCATCATTGAAAAAGTATTAGTGTAACATAAACTAAACACTAATTTTTATGTTATATCATTTAATTAAGATAAAAGTGTAAAAGACTGAACACTCTTATTAGACAGTTTTAGAAATGCATTACGCCATGTATTATTTATCGATAACATATTTTAGTGAATGAACAATTTTATTGCAGAAAAGATGTTTAATGTTTTTTTATTGTGCAACTTGGCATTTGCTGTGGGCTTATCATTCTCCAAGCGATGAATTACATCTTCATAATTGACAAACCTTTTTTTAAGATGATTTTAAGGTTTTGATGTACACTGAGAGTGTTTAATAATGTTTAAATATTGTTGTATTATTGTATATAGAGTAAGGAGGTGTTTGATGTATAAAGTAATTTACAATGTTATATATCAAAAATGAAAAGGTAACAATTAAATGTTTTATGTTCACTCATAAAATAAAAAAATTAAAACCAAATAAAAAATAATTAAAAAAATCTATATCTGTTCATAAAATAAAAATTTAAAACCAAATAAAAAGTCATTGGAAAACCACATCTCCTCATAAAAATAAAATACCTCAAGAAATTGGATGCTTTAGTGTTTGATAGATTAGCTTTTAGGATGGATCTATGTTGGTTTAATGAAACTTAGAAGAAAAAAAATTTAAAAAAAAAATAATAAATAAATAATGCAATTGATATAATTATAGTTATTCGTCAATGTATATAAATATAACAATTCCATCAGCATTCGTAAATGTATATAAATATATGAGGTTGTTGGGCATAATTTTGATAAAATCTGATAGGAATTTTTTAAAATCCAAGTTACAGTTGTCAAGTTTTAAAATTTTGGATGTCCTAGAAGTTTTTGAGGGTGTTGAATCCATTCCTACCATCAAAATTGAGATTAAAATATTTACTTTCAGATTTTACAAAATAAAAAACAAGAAATTCCTAAAAACAAATGGATGTCACATCCAAATCATCAAATTTTTAAACATCTCTTTTTATTTATCCTATATAAATTTTAATTTATTATTCTTGTTATATTTGATGTTTATTAATAAATAAACTTTTATCCATTTCTTTAGTGTAAAATTCATATGTTCTGAGCGGGAGCATTCAATGGTTGAGAGTGAAAGGAGATGCTCTTGAGATATAAATAGTCGGAGAGAGCAACTGTATGACAAATCCGTAATTACCAAATTCTATGTAATTTTGCAAGTAGATGTGTCAATTGAAAGAAAAAGTTAGGTGAAGGAAAGCATACTGCACCCTAGAAAATCCTTGTACGATTAGGGTGGCTAGGCGTACTCCTGTTGTTACCACCGGGTCTGAGGGTTAGCCTTGGCTCATGAGTTTAGATATCCACTTGGTACAGTTCACTGGGCAGCATAGAGAGGTTCTCATGGTTGAAAAAAACAAAAAACAAAAAACCAAAACCTACCGTTATGGAAAAATCGAAAGCCTTAATTTTTATAGTAGTGTTTAAATAAATAAGATATAAAAATAAAATTTTCCATTTAATTATGATAAAAAAATGAATTTTTTTCTTCTTCTTAATATTTCATGGAAAGTGAAAAGAATAAGAGAATTAAGTCAAACATCATTTTTCATAGTGTTTTTGAAAGGCAAGAGAATAAATTAAAAAAAAATATGAATGCCACAAGAGACACTTCTCACCACACACTAACTAAGTAGTTTAATTAAAAACCAATTATTAAATGTTTGATCAAAATTATTATAAGAATAAAAATATTTTATTATTATTATAATTTTTTTTTTTAACAAAAACTAAAAAAAGGATTTTATAAAACAGGCTATGCACAGCCATTCATTACAGCAGTAGCAGGGAAAGGTAATCCTGCAAGTAAAAATTGGTTCACAGTGGGCTTAACCTAAGAGTTCTCCAAAAAATTGCATACAAAACTCTACCAAAGTAGCTGATGTCTCGGGTAGTATATACCCTTATATATTGTTTACATAAGAAGAGACAGAAAAACATAAATCCATTAAAAGAAAAGACTAAGGGTTTCCTCTGAAGTGTCTGGGCTACACTACTGATTCTTCCTCCATTGGGTGCTCCGCTTCTGCTGTTGCTCCATTCACTCTGCTTCCCTAATTCATGGTCATCAAACGTTCAAGATCTTCTTGGATCCTGTCAACCTTTCCCATCATCTCTCGCAGGTTACTTTCATTGTCATCAATCCGGGAGTCATGGTTACTGATTTGTAATGAAGTATAACTTATAGTTTCTCCCATGCTTTTGATTTCCCGAGCTATTTCTTTGTTGTCTATGATTCCAATTGCAACCATCTCGTACAAGTGCCGCAGATTCTTCTTAATATCCATTATTCCTGCGTTATCTCCAGCTTGAGCCATTTTCCCAGCTTCCGCAGAGATCTCAATGCAAGCAAACTGGTCGTGCAAATGACGAGCAGCAAGGGCACAATCCAGAGTTTCAGCCAAGGGAAAATTGAGAAGACGACTCAGAACAGCAAGCTCCTGCTGCTACACAATACCTCCGTGCCTTTCAGTGTATGCCAGTGTTCCCACAGCACCCTCCTGCCACCTAGTGCAGAGACAACCCAAGACTCGTCTGAAACTACCAGAATGCGCAGACTTTAAACCCAAACCCGGGCCTGTAGACCAAGACGCAGAGGGGAAATTACAATGGCAATTGGTGAAGGCTGCGAGGGCAAGCCTCTCCTTCACAAAAGAACGCGTGAGAGGGAGGGTTTGCCACGGGATGCCCTGCAGCCTCCCTCCTTCAATACCTATCACCACATTCAAGAGGATGCGCACAGCTTCAGGAGAACCAGAGAGGTCCGGAGCAGAGGAGAAATGCATGGTGCTGCGAGGAGACGACATAAGGAAAAGGGCAGTGATAGAGCAAGCCTGCGATGGACAAAAACAATTAATCGTAGGCCTGAAGAACTTAATGCCTGCTGGACTCGAGAAGTTGAGAGGACAGGAGGGAGACCACGTGGCCGAGGGAGAAGAGCTGACAGGACGGAGGAGTAAATGCATGAAGCCGTCATGGAGGGAATGGAGGCTTGCTGGGGGGAGGTGATGCAGAGCGAGGTGAAGAAGAGTGAGGAGGGGGATAAGGGAAAGGAGAGGGGGGGTGGAGAAAGGGGTGAAGGAGGGAAAGGAAGGAGGGATAAGGGGAGGAAGACAAGGAGTGGAGAATGGAGGGGGGGCTATATGACTTTTATTGAAATGGAGAAGGGATAAATTCTTTAGTAGAAGATTTCGATTCTTGATAGGTCGGAAAGGGAGCTTCCAACACCACATTTAAGGAATGAATTTGAGGATGGGATGGTTTCCATCCTGACTGTAATGACCTTGTGGGAGAGAGGCTCCCACATTAGCCAGACTGTCTGTAGTTGTATTATTATGCCGAAGGATATGGAAAGCCTCATAGTTACTAGACATGAGAAGCTTGGATTTTTCAAATAGGCGTCGACATTTGACAACTCCAGTAGAATATCCATTGATCAATTTGTAGATGATATGCCTGGAATCCCCGAATATCAAGGCCTTGCGAATCTTCTTAGTATTCAGTAGATGAAAGCCTTGGATAAGAGCCAGCCACTCAACTTCATTGTTGGTTCTGTTACCTAGCCCCCACGCAAAGGTTTGTTCTACATATCCTCTGAGATTCAAGAGAATCCCCGCATCTGCCACCCCTATTATTATTATTATTATAATATTTTATAAAAATAATGAAAAAAAATTAAAAAATTTAGTAAACACCAAAATTTTATAGCATTTTATGAAAGTGAGGAAAAATAAATATATGAAAAATAAGAGAACCACAAAACATACTTGTCATGATAAAAACAAATATATGAGCGTCACCATCACTATAAGTAATTAAATTAAAAATCAGGTTTAAAAAAGATAAAGGTCATAAAAGGAATCTTTAAATCCTAGAAAGCAGAGAGCTTTGTATTGAAAGTTGTCTTAAATAAAAAAGAAGAAGAAGTTAAATTGGGAATTTCAACAAGTTTTGTAAAAAGTACATTTTTAAAAGTTTATAAAGGTTGAATTATAAAATGTAAGTTTTGTAGTTGGATCAATCAATTTTTAGATTGATTTTATAGTTTTTTGAAAATATTTATTTTCTCTTTCTCAAAATAAACAAATATTTATTAAACAAAAATATAACAAATATTTATTTATCTAAGTATTTATCTTCTCTCTCAAAATAACTATAAGCATTTACTAAACTCTTATGAATCAAATTTTATCCATGCAAACTGATGAGTTTGACTGAAATCTGAACTTTAATAAACAAAGCTACTAAAATCTAAAACTATGAGATAATAAGGATTGAATCCCTTACTTTTAGTGAGGCAATGGCTTTTCAATTGGGCTCAACTAGTTGAGCTAGCTATTAGAACTAAAATATTGATTATAGTCATCCAATCATTTGTTTCATAATGTTAAAATAGTTTTCATGAAAGATGAAAAAGTTGAATACAACATTATATAATCAAAATATAGTAATGAAATCCTCACATAACATATTAGAACCATTCATCTTTTGATAATGAATGATTCCTTCATCTAGCCTGGATAGTAAATTTGCTTCACCATTAAATTTCATGAAAATAAAATATGAGACACCTAATTTTTTGTTTCCATCCTTCAAGTGGCTGAAAATAAAATATAAAATTCCTAATTTTTTGTTTCCATCTTTCAAGTGAAGCCACTTGAAGGTAATAATTCTCGAGAGCCCACTTTATAATCACAATGGAGTCTTTAGCTACTTGCAATTTAACAATATGCTTAGCTCCGAAAGTGCAAGTAATTCTCTTGTGGTATTGGTACCCCTCCAGTAGTTCAGTTTTAATTTTACCACTAAAGATTCATTCAATTTCAAATGCACCCACTCCACATCTAAATCCATGTTGTTGTGAAGCACAATCAAAGCAACCAATTAGCCAACACTTACTAAATAAATGAACTCTATCAACTCTATAATTTAAATCCTAGCTTCCTTCATTCTCATTGAGGATTTCCTGAAAGGCTCTATTGCTTTCATCTTGACTCTGTCAAACATGCTTTGGTTCCCTTCAAATAATATACCATTCCTATGTTTCCAAATTTCCCCTCAAGATAAATCTTTCAGGTCTTAATATTCAATTAGTTGTGAATGAAAAAGGTCTTACTATTCAATTATGAAAACTACTGAAAAACTCAATTTACCTCTCCTCAAACCACTTTTAATTTGTGAAAGAATAATGTATCATCAAATTATCAATAGAATATATATTCCCTTCATTTCTATTTCTCTATTTCAAAAGAATCAAGAAATGTTCACACATGTATAAGAAATCTCAACAAACTTCCCCACTTCCATGGATAGCAGGTTGAGCAAACTGTTAATAAAACATCCAAGCCAAAACCTAGATGGAATACAATCCATTTAACCCCACTAACAGACCACCCTATCCTTAACCAAAAAGATTTTGCCCAAATTTTATCATCATTATTATATTGTTTGAGAAAAGTAATACAGACAGATTAGCAAATCAACAAAAGACTGTGAAGTCATAATCAAAAAAGTATTTGCACGGATCAATAGGTAACCCAGAAGATACTAAGAAATGTATATTCACTTCCGTGTTGAATGGGATAACTTAAACCAATGCCAGCCATAGGATCGCATAAAGATTATTGGAGGGCTGGGATTTTGTCTGAAATCTTCCGTGGCGAGTTACTTCACAAATATTAAAGTTTGTGCCAATCACTAACGGTAGTTTGGGGTTCGCGAGTCGCGATAATCCATGTAGGTACTGAGCTTTTCGCTCATATCCTTAGAGAAAAGGAGCAGTAATCGCAGTGGGTTTAATTGGCCATCGCATGAGTTTCTCCCTCTCTCCCAGGAGGCAGGATTCCCGGCAAAATCAAGAGTCACTGAGTGTCCGGAGGCATGACAAAAGACGAAGATATCGATAGTCCTAAAATCCAGGTTTTTCTAAAAAAATTCTGTTTCATTCTGCACTGAATACAATCCATGATCGTAGATCCCATAGGTATTTATCTGGATGTTAATGGCGAATTTTTCAATCGTCGTCTAGCTGTGTGCAGACCTGGGTTCTGAAGGTTTCTATACATGACTGCGAGAAATGCACCAAAAAGGTCAAGAAAGCCCTCAACAGCATCTATGGTAAGGAGCGTGGGATCCGGCAAATTTGCAGATAATTGGTTTTGTTCAAGTGCAGGTTGCTGATGAGAGGTATTAACCAGGTAGCTTGTGGCTTATTGTTGCAGGTGTACTTGACTTCACTATCGATGTCGGAAATCAGATGGTGACTGTTACAGGAAATGTAGATTCCAAAATTTTGTTGAAGGAACTGCGGAAATCATTCAAGAATGCAGACTTGTGGTCTGTGGCTCAGAACAAGAAGACCGAGACTCCGTCGTATTGCTGTGTGCAGACTTGGGTTCTGAAGGTTTATTCAAACTGTTACTGCCACGGGTGCAAGGAAAAGATCAGTAAAGTTATTCAGAGCATCGATGGTAAAAACCGTAAAAGCGTAGAGATCCGGCGCGTTTGTAGATAGTTTCTCTTTTCTTTTTTTTTTGTAACCGCAAGGTCGAGTTGTCGAGGCTAGTTATAGATATTTAATAGTCCTGTGGCTTGTTATTGCAGGTGTGCGCCGCATCATTATCGATGCTGCCGAGCAGAAGGTGACTGTTACAGGAAATGTGGCTTCTTCTGATGTCTTGTTGAAGAAGCTGCTGGAATCCGGGAAGCGTGCGGAGTTGTGGGAGGTCGCTCAGAACAAACAGCAGAACGAGCCGAAGACTCAGGAGCATCAGAAAGAACAGGAATCGGGCAAGGATGGCGGTGGTTATGCGAAGGAAGATGCAGCCGTGGCCGAGAGCAAAATGCAGAACCAGAACCCCAAGCCTCCGAAGCAACAAACACAGAAGAATTCGGGCCGAGGCGAAGGTATTTCCTATATGAGCTCGTAAGACCATCAAAGTAACTCTACTTTTTGCTATAATGGCTTCTAACTGAACACCAAGTTCGGGCATTGCCGGCTAATTGCAATGTCAGCTCTAAGATTAATTATTTTAAGCAGACAACTCTGGTCTGCAGCACTTACTTTGATCAGATCTGAACAGAACAGTAAAAATTGTTTCCCAAGATCTGAAAAGGGGAATTTAGTAACTATTAGGGAAATAACCGTGCTACACAGCATTACAACGGAGGGATAAGAGACGATTATTGATGTTAGTAGATTATTAACAGAAATTCCTAAATTCCTTAACAGAAATGCATAAAACCCCTAAATTTAAGGCTACTTGGAATGGCACCGCTACCATCGAAGCTCCCACGATTGTCTCCACACCGTGCGTGGTAATCCCTGCCTCCCTGTCATTTAACTCGTATCCCTTCACATCAAATCCGTTTTACATTCCTAATGATGAACGGATCCAGCGATTCCCAAATCTCTCAATAGATAGTGACAGTCTACAACCCCTACATCAATTTTGCATCCCCCCTAAAACCCCCACATCAATTTTACATTTGACCAGTGCATACTATGTCCGCTAAACTTTGCAACCCCCTAAAATCCTGCATCAATTTTGCATTTGACCAGTGCATACTATGCCCTCTAACTGATGGTTTTATCAGAAGCCCATCAATCACCCCAGGCTTCCTGGAGCAATTCTTTTTCATTTGACCAGTGCATACTATGTCCTCTAATCTGTTGGTTTTATCAGAAGCACATCAATCACCCCAGGCTTCCTGGCGCCGTTTAATGGCTCTCTTATCTGGATGCTAAAAGCTATAATACAATGAATGATTGTAGTTATAATACAATAGACATGTAGACTAGAATAGTCTGTATTGTAGAACTTGTTAAGAAAAATCGTAGAAGTAAACAGAAATTAAAAAAATTCTATTAGCTAATTTAATTGTGTAATTACAATGTATAGATAATGAGCAAGTGGAGGAAGACACATTATTCAGTGGTCGTCAAAGAGAGTTTTAGATGGAAACATTGCCAGCTGCTACAAACAATTTTCACAATGATAACAAACTTGGGAGGGAGGATTTAGCCCTGTATACAAGGTAACGTAGGCTCATCAAAAGGCTTCTAGAATATCTTAAACTATAATAGAGGGCGAGCTGCTCTCACTGCAACCTTCACCGTTCTTTGCAGATTGCTGCCTTGAAATATATAGTCTAGAAAAACAATTAAGATTTACTTTTAAAAATCTTTCATACTGTGCATTTGTCCGAATCTCTCACGACGGAAAAAAATAGCTGTGAACAAGCTGTCGTCAAAATATGAGCAAGGAAGGAAATAATTTTTGAATGAAGTTGAGTTTCTGCCCAAAATTCAGGATCAGAATTTTGTGAAGCTACTTGGCTATTACGGAGAGGGATCATAAAGGTTGAGTACTTACGCAATAAGGTTGCTTGTTTTGAAGTACTTATCGAATAAGGTTACTCGTTTAGGAGTAATTAACCAATGTTATGCACTAAATTTTCGAGCATGAAAAAAAACCAACACCTTAAAAATAAAGAAAAGAGATGAATAAAAAGCCTATTAGAGGAATTTTCTAGATAATGTACCAAATACATATGATTGAGTTAAAATAATCCTAAAGTTAGGTCTTTTTGGGGGATATATATAGGAAACAAAGGGTAAAATTATAATTCAAAATGACATATAGTTACAGTTATTTAGACTTCTTAGCTGACCAATAAAGACAATACTAATATAACAATAGAAATGTAATGTCACAATATATAGAACTTAACATTGTGGTCATTTACTATGTTTATGACCCATCTTGAACCTTGATTGTCATAGTTGATTCATTTAACATGACTCATACACAACATTACTTAAACCATTGGAAAATAAATAATGTTATAAAGTCTTAGGGTGGGTGCAAGGATTTGCTTCCTAAAATTGTTCCAATGAGATGTTTGCTTGTTCAAAATTTTAGAAACACGCATGCACTTTAAAATTGCGCACACATTCCTATTTGAATTGCTTTTTCCCTTGACGAACATCCACATGTCTCCACGTTTCCCTCCATATACTATACTATAAAAGAACATACACATTTTTGAAAGTTCATGCATGCTTCTCTCTATTAAAAAAATGGGCTTAAGGTCTAAACAAGGTTAGGGGGTTTGGGAGAACAAGGGGCTTAATCCCTAAGCTAACCTTCTTAAGCTCAAGCACCATGGTTATGGGAGGAAAACACTTGGTTTTTAGGCCCTAAAAGTATGTTCGTGTGCTTGGTCTCCATGAACAACCATAGAAACCACAACATAGGTCCTCTCTAAGGTAACTTTGGCATCGGATTTGGATATGAATGCCATTACTAGGTTTTGTGCATCGATTGGTGGTTATGGGGCCTTTACTATGGTCAAGGAAGGAAAACAAATTCCAAAATATATTGTTGAATCTTGTCAGTCTTTGCACCATGTCTAGGTTTTGTGCTTTGGAAATGGTGTCGAGGCATAAATATGGCCAAGGGTGAACAACAACCTTAAGTCATAAGTAAGATTTCTTGAGGTCAAGCACCATGGAAAACAACTAAAAACCATGAGGAAATCCCTCTTGGCATGGAGTATTTCACATTAGAGTTGAACCATTATGAGGTCTTGGGCATTGGGTCCTTGACCATAGTTGAGGTAGGGAAACAAGAGCCTCCAATTCTAAGACTTTCTTCTCAAGCTCAAGCATCATGGTTGAATCCTTGAACCAACATATATGAACTTTGTAGTGTATCATTCCTTGAACCAACATCTATAAATTGTGACACAAGTCCTTCCCCATGAGTCTGAGCATCCGAGTTGAATATGGGTGCCATTATGAGGTATTGGGCATCAAGATGGGTTTCAGGTTCTTGAAAATAGTAAAGGGCAGCAAACAAAAGACTCCAACTCTAAACCTTGCTTCTTAGGCTCAAGCACCATGAAAGAGTACCTGAAGCACTACATATGACTTTTGTAGGGTGTGATTCACCTCCAAGTGGGATATGAACACCATGACTAAGTTAGTTGTGAACCAAGAATGGGTCTCTAGGTTTGACAAAGGTCTAGGGAGGAGAATAAGATCCTTGTTCCCTAAACAAAACTTCTTTGCCTCAAGCACCATGAATAACACCTACAACCCATGAAGCTTCTTAGAATATGATAATGATGAACGCCTCTTCGAGCCATGACATGGGGCCCCTCTAGAGTATCTTTGGCCTACTATAGGGATATCAATGCCATGATTAAATGACAACACAATCTCTAAATAAGAATGTGTCTTGATCCTAATCAAGAATGAATCTCAAGGCCATGGTTGGGGTTCTTTAATAGACAAATGGAATATAGGTGACGTGAGTAGATTTTGTGCAATTGAAATGGGTCTCGACATCTAAACATAGTTAAGGGGGGGTACAAGGGGAGCAAAATAGTTGGGCCTTAGGCCCTAAATGCAGGGGGTTGATCACCATGAACAACAATTGCAAACCACAACATAGGCACTCTCTGTGGGGTATTTTACACTAGAGTTGGATATGGATGCCATTAGGAGGTTTTATGGATTGAGATTGGATTGTGGGGCTTTGATCATGGTTAAGAAAAGAAAGCAAGTGCCTTAGGATATTGTTGATAATTATCAAGCTCAATATCCTTGAGCGACTCCTTGAGCCAACACAATCCTTTGTAGGGGTTCTTTCAAAGTCTTCAAGTGGGATATGAGCCTAGGAGTAGATTTTGTGCAATAGAAATGGGTCTTTAAGTCTAAATATGGCCAGGGTGGGAAATAAGGGATGTAATCCCTATTTAAACATTCTTGGGCTCAAGTGTCATGAATAACACCTAAAAACCATGAAATGAACCTTCACTAGGGGATATTTAGCATAGGGGTTGCAGATGGGTAGTGTTAAGATGTTTTGTGCATCTTAGATGGTTATTGGGGCCTTGACCATGGTCATGAAAGGGAAGAAACAACCTTAGGTCCTTGTCCATGGTTGGGAGAAGGAAACAACAACCTCAATCCCTAAACATAGTTTTCAAGCTCAAATGCGATGAGCACATTCTTGAACAACGTGACATAAGACCCCTCTAGGATATCTTTAGGTTATGAGACGGCCCATATGGGAATCATGAATCTAGGTATTGAGCACCGAGAATGGTCTTGAGATGTAATCAATGTCAAGAGAGGAGAAAAAGGCCCTTGGGCCCCATACAAAACTTCTTAGAATCAAGCACCATGAAAAAATCATGGAACTACACCATTAGAGTTAGATACAGATACATTGTTAAAAGGTTTTACAAACCATGGATGGGTAATGAGGCCTTGATTATCATGAAAGAATGAAAACAAATTCCTTAGGATGTTTTTTATGCTTTTCAAGATTATGAAGAACAAGTTCTTGAACCAACACATGGGAATTTTGTAAGGGGTCTTTAGCCTGTAAGTGGAATATAGCCACCACAAGTAGGTTTTGTGCATTGGAAATGGGTGTTAAGGTATAAACATGGTTAAGAGAGAAACAACAACCATATGCCTTAATTGAACCATCTCGAGCTCAAGCACCATGAACAAAACATAAAAATCATGACAGAATCCCTCTTTTGTGAGTCTTCAATGTCCAAGTAGAATATGGGTGTCATTCAAGGTATCGGGCATCATGGGTGGGTCTTGGGCCCTTACACATTGTCGAGAAAGGTAAACAATAACTTCCAACCCTAAACCTTACTTCTTAGGCTCAAGTATCATGGATAGGTCCTCAAACCACCACACGTGACCTTTGTATGGTTTTAGTCACCTCAAAGTGGGATATGACCACCATGTCTAGGTTATTTGTGAACCAAGAATGAGTCTCTTAAGTTTAATGAAGCTTTGTGGAGGAAAACAAGGCCCATGTGCCCTAAATGAAGCTTCTTAGGCTCAATCACAATGAAAAACACTACGACCCACAAAGCATGATCTCTTTTGCATATCTTTCTACTATGAGTAGTTTATGAAGGGACATTGTGACATTTTGAACAACATTGATGGGTCTTTCAGTCATGGCAATTGTTAGGGAAGGGCACCAAGGGTCTCGGGCATTTAACAAATATTTTTGGGCTCAACTGTTACAAAATTTGCATTGAAACACGACACAATACCTTTCTAGAAGATGATTGGACAGTAAGTGGAATATGGCCTTTATTAGTTCTTTTTAGGCAACAATGATGGGTCTAAGGCCCTAGATGATGGTGAAAAAGGAAACTGAGGGCCTTACACAAGAAAATGAATTTGTTAAGATTCAAACATTATGATCAAGGTTTGCAATTGTAATGCATGCCCTCTCTATGGGTCCAGTCACCTTTGAGTATATCTCAAGGACCATTATGCAATTTTAGGCAAAGGAAATGGGTTTAGGAGTCTTGACAATGATTAGTAGAAGAAAATAGGTCTTATGCCCTTAAACAATGTTTTAGTGGTTAAAAAATTCTATTAAAATATGTGAGGGTAAGGGAGTTTCACATGTTTATATTTTTATATAAAATAATGTGCACACACTTTATAACACAAGTATGTTCACATGAATTAAAAAATAAAATGAGATCTCTCTTTTTCTTAATTTATTGGATGGTTTTGGTTGTTTTGTTTTGAACTTACTAGGTTCTACCATAAACAAAAACACTCTTCCTATCAATAAAAGTAGTTTTTATGAATTTTTAAAATATGTTTCACTTATTCATCATCCATAAAACCGAACAAACTTATATATATATATATTTTTCAATTTTGTTTGTATATATGGCATAATTTTAAAATAGGTAGGTCTTTTGTTTCTACCATAACTTAATTCTAAAATAAGTAATTTTAAAATATGTAGGTCTTTTGTTTTTACCATAACTTTTTATTAGTTGGGAGAGCAAATTATATAGTGGAAATTCTAATTAATTGTACATGTACCATTAAACTTGGTTGCCATAGTTGTGTTTATTTCACATAAATCATAAACACTATGTAAAAAACGAAAAAAAAACATTCATATAAATTTGATTTTTAAACATAAATGATAAAAATGTTTTTTTTTTTTCAGTTTTTAAAATCTTTTTCAATATTTAATAATTTTAAATAAATCAAAATTTTAATTCATATTTATTAATTAATAAATTGTTAAAAATAGATAAAATCGATTTCTAGTATAATCTTCATCTTACTGATGTAAAGTATAATATTAATCTTTGTTATAGCACTGTCCATATTTCAAATTAAAGAGAATACCAATTTTTTTGAAAAAACTTTAAATTTCAGGTAAATGTGGTCGATTTATGTAATTTATAAAAGAATACCAAATTATTTGAAAAAAAACTTAAAATTTAAGGTAAATGTAATTGATATATACCATTTATAAACTCATTTTAATCACTTTAATTAAGTGATTCAGCTAAAAGAAATGATACATGTATTTCATAATGTAATCCAAATAAACTTTTAATTTTATAAAAATATGTATGATAAGAAATATCTAATCAGATGTTTCCCTTAAGTTATGTCAACATAATCTGATAAGCTTTTCGTCTGTATTTTTTTATATAAAATGATGTATTGATAAAGAAATATCAAATCTCCCTTCCTAAATCAGATATTTCTCTTGAGTTATATAGACATAATTTGATAACTCCCAGTTTTTATTAATTTTTTTAGACTTTTTATATAAAATGATCTATTAATAGAGTCAAATCTTTTTTGCTAAATCAGATATTTTACTTAAATTATATAGACATAATTTGATAACTCTTAATTTTTATTAATTTTTTTAGAAAATTATGTATTGATCATTACCCTCAAGCTAATCCTTTATATTGTCCTAATCCTGGTCTTTTTGTTATTTGTCATGGCCATTTACCTATTTTTTTTAGTCTAGAACTCGACTTTGTACATGTTTTATATATATTTCAATAAATTATATTATTGGAAAAAAAACTTTATCATATTGAGAAAAACAAATCAAAACAATTAAAGTTTTCTTAGCTAGAAAGCTTCACACATTACTATTTAAATGAGAAAAGACAAATTAGACCCTTTTCATATGTTTCACACATTATTATCTAAATACCAATAAGAAGAACTGGATTCCTCTTAACTATTCATTAAACAACGACATATTTCTTTTAAATATTAAAATGAAAAAAGATCGAAACAATTAAAGTTTTCTTAGCTGGAAGGCTTTACACATTACTATTTAAATGAGAAAAGACAAATTATACCCTTTTTCATATGTTTCACACATTATTATCTAAATACCGATAAGAAGAACTGGATTCCTCTTAACTATCCAAGAAACAACGAAATGTTTCTTTTATATATTAAAAAATATTTATTGAATGCAAACCTCATTTTTTATTTTACTCGATTCCAACTATGACAAATATGCATGGATTACAACTCGACTTCAACCATCAAAACGTACAAGATTCAAAGTTCAAAGTTCAAAGTTCAGAAATCCAAACGACAGAAAGATCAGGTGATCGAATCCCCTCGCTTTTGATGATTAATTACCTTATCTTGTGTGGATTGGCAAGAGCTAGTGTAAAATCCTCGAGATAAAATATTGACCCCTATTTAATCGATTCGAACCAGGTTTTCACCTTGTTCTCCTCATCCCATCATACAGTAGCCACTGTATTTTAGCATAAAATTCTCTGGCGCTCGCTCAGTTGCTTTACAAACCCAAATCATCATCTCTCCACATAGCTATCATTACCATTACCATCTGATGCTATCAGAATGCCCATACCAAAGATCCATCCGTGTTCCCCAAAATCCACATGCTAAATCGGTTCTTCTTTAAAAACGTAAAAGGAAACAGAAGCAACAAGCGGAAGAGGCGGGATCAGAAAGGAGAGGAAAAATGTTGTTTATATGTTATTCATTAATAGTGAATCCCTAATTCGAAGGAGAAAGTAAGCAACTAGGAAGTACTTGGAACATTAAATTTGGATTCTACATTTACTATCAAATTTCAATATATTTAAAGCAATTTAATCCTTCCATTTCCAAATCAATTCAAATTGAAAAAAAATAAAAATGATTGTGCCGGTTTCTGATTGTAATTTGGACATTATTAGATAAATTTTGATTCCATATTTTTAATATAATATATTTGTGTTTTCATTATACAGACAATGGGCAACTGGAGGAAGACGCATTATTTAATGATCAGCCTAAAATGTTTGAGATGAAAACATTGTCATTATCTACGAGGCTTGGGGAGGGAGCATTTGGCATCGTATACAAGGTAATATAGGCTAGGCAGAAAATTCAACTGTTTTATTTAATTAAAATAGCTATAAGTAAAATGGTGGGTGAAAGTTATAGATATAGTTACGAGATAGGATAGTTTAGGGATATAGGATTATTTTTAAATAAAGGTTAAATATAAATTAAATCAATTACCAAATTATTATAGTTATTTATTTATGTACTTAACTAAAATTTATTTAAATCTTAATCAATATGTATTTAAGTATAACAATATAAAACTATCATAAAATGAATCAAAATTAAATACTTATTACATTTGAGTTAATTGTGTTGTTCTTTAGTACTATTTGTAGTAAGATAAAAATTGCCTGGAAGCACAATTAAAATTTACTTTACAAAATATTTCATAGTAAACACTTTTTGAGTTTACAAAATCTTAGTTGTGTGAATCTCTCAGGGAACTACTGACGACGGAAAACAAGTAGCTGTGAAGAAGCTGTCCTTCAACTCTGATCAAAGAAGGTTTGATCAAAGAAGGAAAGAATTTGAGAATGAAGTTAAGGTTCTTGGCAAAGTTAAGCATCGGAACTTGGTGAAGCTACTGGGCTGTTGCGTAGAGGGATCAGAAAGGTGGATAGTTTACGAGTACTTACCCAATAAGAGCCTTCATGAATTTCTATCCGGTGAGTGACCTCCTCCATTTAATTATGTGATATGTCATAATAAATATAACTAAATGTTTTTCCATGGAGAAAAAAAGGAGAACTCATGTTTGAACATACTTTAGTTAAGTGTTGAATGCATGGATAACAGATGCCAACAAACGCAAAGAGCTTGATTGGCAGAAGCGCGAGGGCATCATCCGGGGATCAGCTAGTGGGCTTCTCTATCTTCACCAAGGTTCTCAACCGCGGATTGTTCATCGAGATATTAAACCAAGTAATATTTTGTTGGACGACAAATTGAATCCTAAGATAGCAGATTTCGGCATAGCAAAACTTTTTCCTGAAGACGTGACTCGACTCAATACAGCAGCCTCTGGAAGTTTGTAAGATTTTAAGACAATCATTACTCTCACGCTCTGTCGAAAGCTATTGACAATGGAAGATGCATGCCTTTGAGCCAATGCTGTTTTTATCTAGAGTAATTGACAGTATTGTAATTATACCTTATGACATCTTTGTCTCGGGGGATTTACAATCTCGGTTTACATTTTGTTTTTACCTTGTAGTATCTACAACTTTCACTTTATCATTATTGAAGTCCCAACATTTCCCTCACTATATCTTTGCCATTGTAACTTGAATATACAGCGGCTATATGGCACCAGAGTGCATTATGTCGGGGGAATTATCTGTGAAAGCAGATGTCTACAGCTTTGGCGTTGTTCTCCTTGAACTTATAACGGGAAGAAAGATGGGGGATCCTACTCCGTCATCAAAGATGGTCTTACTATGGGTGCGACACTCTGATACTCTTCTCGTTGTATTTCCCACTGAGCATATCTACGTCATTTAGACCATGCTAATATCTATTTATTTGTGTACTAATTCTCCATAAAACAAAATAATGGCCAATCTTGTGGATGATTCAATCATGTATACTTTTGATTGAAATGCAGGTATGGAGGAAATATACAGAAGGAAATACTGAGGAGATTATTGATCCAGTGATAATTGAAGCTTGCGATGTGGGGATAGCATCCAGATGCATTCATGTTGGTCTTTTGTGTACCCAATTTGATTCATCACTTCGGCCATCAATGTCTGAGGTCAATTTGATGCTTTCAACTGATTGTATAACGTTAGCCGAACCCACAAAACCTCCTTTTTAAGTTCTGTTGCCAAAAATCGCTCTCGGCCTTCTCCTGCGGTTACACCTTATTTTGCACCACCTTTTCCATGTCAGATTCCTCTTTTTCCCGCACCTAAGTCGCTATCCAGGTAATGCTAAATTTTCATTTCTGCTTCTTTTGATTTCAAATATGAGATTTGATGTGCTATATTTATGTATAATAAAGCAGAGATAGAGATCACTGCTCATGGAGCTTTGTTTTAGTTTGTTGTTTGTAAGTGTGGAGGTGTATTTGATTGTTTTGAGTATTGGAAAACTCTGTATTTGAATAAACATTGGATTCTGCCAGTTTCTTCCTTTAATTTGGCGAACAGAATTGGACAAAAGGGGAAGGGCTAAACAAATCTAAAAACTGTGTAAGGTTTTCTTTAAAAAGCAGGGCGCGTTGTTGATCGCTTCAATCTTGGCTATTTAATGCTTCATTTACAGATGTTGGCGAAGTTTGGCCACTGGACTGTCATAAATATAGGTGTATACTTAGATTTTGTAGCATATTCGTCTCTTTATGCACTTAGAAAATTGACTGTCTCGATTTTGTGCCTTTAAAAAAATGATTTGTCTTTAATTTGTGCCTTCAAGAAGTTGATCCGTAAAATGCTTCTATTCAAGTCCAATTCACTAATGCCAACCCTGTCTCTACAACTTTG
This sequence comes from Pseudotsuga menziesii, assembly GCA_001517045.1. Lineage (NCBI taxonomy): Eukaryota > Viridiplantae > Streptophyta > Pinopsida > Pinales > Pinaceae > Pseudotsuga > Pseudotsuga menziesii. The sequence continues at coordinate 239,245 of LPNX010260464.1, read as the reverse complement.
TTATGCCAAATAAACAACGCACGCCGAAGAGCATACAGTGCTGTTTAAATGTCAAAGCCAGCACTTCAATTTTGTCTTTATTTTAATACAAATTACTCTTTTGATTTCAAATATTCCCACACAGCAGCTTTATCAACAACACTTTTGTCCTCTCATTTTAAATTCAAATGAATGACAAGATGCAAAGCATTACTTCTCATTGCAGCAATGAAGCATTTAATTGGTGCATTCATATATCCATGAATTGATTGTTCCAATACATAGGCTTGAGGTAAGCGTATAGTTGTTACAGTGCCTTGATACAAAGCTTGGGCAATCAAGGGAGCGCTGTAGGAAGTGGTCTTCAAAGCACTCATGCAGATATTGTAAAACAGAGAACAGAACAGAGCAAGGGTTTATTTGGCTATTGAGTCTACTCACGACTCAAGCAACAAAGTTTAACGCTGTAGATATAGATAATATCAAACATTATATCAATGCCCGAGGGCTTGAATGAGTCAAAAGGGTGGCTAAAGGATCCACTACGCATTGTTATAACATATGTGGTTTGGTTTAAGCATGTTCGCTGAGCTGAGTTATGGTAAAGTTGTAAATCTCGGCAATTTTTTAGAAGAGAGTGTTTTTGGTAATTAGACTAGATTGTATCTAAATAATAGAAGCCTTAAGTCATGGCTAATTTTAAACATGAATATTGAACTAGATTGGGCATTTAGGTGTTTGACACTTACTTTCTAGTATTCCATCTGTTATCATGGCACAAGGTTATTTGGATGGTTAATTTTAAACATGAATATTGAACTATATTGGGCATTTAGGTGTTTGACAGTTACTTTCTAGTATTCCATTTGTTATCATGGTACAAGGTTATTTGGATTAAGTTTTTTTGAGAGGTATTTTTTAGTATTTCATTTGTTATCATGGTACATGATTATTTGTATTCTTATTGTGATAGTAAAAGGGTTATTATACTTGTATGATGTAGGATATTATCGAGAAATTTTTCTAGAACTTGTATGTTGCCATTATTTGTTTTTTTTTATTTTTTTCACATTATTCATTTTTTAACCTCTATTTTCTTTCGATTAGCAATGTGATGCAAACCATCAATTTGTTTTAATAGATATTTGTACTGTGTAATTGGTTTGTTGATAAAGATACCAGCAGCCTGATTTTGAGTCAAGTAAGGAGAGAGAAGCCACTTATTAACCGACCCGACTGTTCAAATGTCTTCCCTTCTGGCTGGGCAGGAGGCAGCTGACCTAAGGAAGAGGCCTCTCTGCTCTCGCTGTCATGAAATAGATTATGGGTTGCGCTCGCTGTTCTTATATATGTAATGAATATGTCATTATGGTTGACCTGGAGAACACTTATGAAGGGCTCTAATTGTGAGATCTAAGCTCTTTTGAGAGGCAGCTGACCTAATTATGGGTTACCAACTGTTATGAAATATGTCATTTTCCTCGATTTGCAATTTCACATTTAGTCAAGCTCATGACGCTTTTGAGAGCAAACAAACTGGTAATTGGGTTAGGAATACCTAATTATCAACAAACTGGTAATTGGGTTAGGAATACCTAAAAGAATTATCAATCCAGTATTTCTATCAAATAGAATATACAAAAGCACCAATATAAATTAAAAAACTACATCACAATTAAATATATGATATACAAAATAATTAACATAAACAAAAACATATCAATTAAAAAACCACATAAAGATTACCCGTATGAAAACTTCTAGCATTCAATGGCTTGCTTAGTGTTTATTTCTCAATTATTGTTCGTCTCTTTACAACCGTACATATTACAAATTTTTGAATTTTTATGCGATCACTCTCTTTTCTACGGAAGTGAGTCTTTTCTAATGATGTTAATGAGCTGATAGGAAGTATTGTTTGTTGGCATTAGGTGGAAGACAAGATATCTTCAAGAGTTTATCTCCCTAACCTCAACAAGAAGAAACGCTAACCTCAACAAGCTTCTTCTTTGTTCTTTTAGTTTCCCTAATTTCAATTTTCTTCTTTTCCTTTGTTTTTTCTCTTTTGTTGGCACTCTTTTTAGTAGTTTTTTTTTGTTATTGTTTTTTTTTCAAGTGTTTAATTGTTGTGTGTTTTGATTGGTTATGCACATCACCATAGATTCATCTTAAACATAGATTTATCAAGCATCAAAGAGAAATGTAATTTGTTAAGATGTAATTTTTTTCTTAATATATATATATTTTTTAAAATAAAAGTATTTACACACTAAGAAATTTGATCCCTCTCCATACTTAATAGATGAAGGTTTAAGATGAATCTTATTTTACCTGACAACATCTACCTCATATTGAACTGTAAAACATCTATACTCTACAAATACTTTAGAAACCCTTATTTATCCTTTATCATCAAGGAATAATAGTAATGTAGCACTTGAGAGACATTTCCCACCCTCGTCATCAACTTCAAAGCTTCTAAACTTTTAGCTTTGTGAAAATCTGATTCACAAAAAGATCTAGGAGCTAAAGGAATCCTTGTAGCTCAAGATATTCACAAATTATGCAGAAAAAAGTGAAAAGACTGAAATTAACACATAATAATGGAGCCGATAACAAAGTTTATTATCACTGTCCAGTATGTAAATATGCCTGGAACATGTTTATATAACAATAGGAGAAAATCGTTAGCCTTTGGAGGCAATTTGGATGTATAGATGTGTTAGGCTTAGATTGGACCTCAAACCCCCCTTAGGTGGACAAATGATCTCCCAAACCACCTCAAACAATCACGAATGGGTGAGTGTGAGTGGCTTTAGACAACAATAAATGGTTTAGAATGACAAAAAACACTCAAATACCATGCATGGGTGCCTTTGGTCAACCAGTTTCCTTGTTTTATGGAGTGGGAGTGCACCAAGGACTAAACTGTCATAAATTAGGGTGCATGTGTAACCATAATGATAAAATGTGGGCACTTGGGTGCATTAATGAGTACCAAACACCTTGATTAAACCAACCTAGTTTTGGACCATATAACATAAGTATGAGACAGATGAAAATATGTCCTAGGTGTATGACCATGGTACTAAGGTGGTATAATTTTCTAACACCCACCTTAAGCCTGATCTAGTGTAAATACATCACAAAATTATTGAGGCCTTGGCAACTAAGGCTCAAGTCACCTCTTACAAAAGTTTATTTGTCCATATAACCAAGGTAAGGAAGAAAACCTCATGGGAACAAAACCTCCCCACAAAAATGGACATGGAGCTAATCTAAGTGAATATCAGCAATCACCATGTGTCACCCACTCCAAGAAGTGATCTCAGATAGGTGAATTCCTTCTATGTGAAGCTCTTCGTGAAGGTGTCAACAGTTTGCTCTACAGATGGGCAATATTGCAACGATAGCACTTGCTTATGCACCAAGCTCCTGATGTAGTGCATGTGTATCTCTATGTGATTGGTCCTCTGTTTCTGCACTCGATCAATGGAAATCTTGATTGCACTTTGATTATCACACCAAATGACTGTGGGTGAATAAAATGCGAATCCAAGTTCCCCAAGAATACGTTGCAGCCACACACATTGTGTAGCTACATTCACTGCTCCTCTGCACTCTGCGTTAGCCGATGAAAGGGATATAGTGTGTTGTTTCTTGCTTGAACAATATATGGGATCATGTGAGAGCATGAAGACATAACCTGAAGTGGACTTTTTGTCAATGGAATCTCCAGTCCAATCAGAATTAATAAATCCAACTAGTTATAGTGGAGAGCTAGCAGCATAGTGTACTTCGAAGTGTTTGGTTCCTTGCACATAATGCAAGATACTTTTTGTAGCTTTCCAATGGATCTCATGAGGATCCTGCATATATCTTACAACAACACCTACATCATAAGCTAAATCAAGTCAAGAATGTGTGAGATACAACAAGCTCCCAACTAGTTTTCTATACAACGAACTGTCCACCAATGGAGATGCACCAAAATCACCTAGTTTTATTCCTGAGAGGAATAGGCACTTGGATGCATTACATTCATCCATCTTGAACTTTAATAATAGGTCTGCAGGGTGAATCCGCGGACCTGGGTAACACTTTTTGGCAAGCGCATTTTAGCAAAATTAGAAAAATGCACCTCGGTTGAGGGTTTAACAAGCCCTCGACCGAGGTTTTAATATCTCGACTGAGGTTTTATCAAGCCCTCGACCGAGGTTTTGTTAAGCCCTCGACCGAGGTATTTATTAACCCTCGGTCGAGGTACATACCTCGACCGAGGTCCCTCTGTCAAAAAAATTATAAAAAGAGGCCACAAGGGCCACGACCGTTTTTTCCAAAATTCCACAAACAAATGCTCGACCGAGAAACGACGGAGGAACAACGACGTAAGGATTGGCAACCCAAGCACCCCGAAGCAACCCAACCTCGTCACGATGTCGGAGCCAAGAGGTAACAGTTTAAATAATTGTTTTTCAATTTAAATGGAATTAAATTTTTTTTTTTATAAATTTATAAAATTTGGTAAATGTAGGTTTTTATAATTTTCATGTTTAAAATGTGTACCGACAAGCAGAAATGCTGCCGGATTTTTGAAAATTTGTAGTTAAATCGATTTTTTTTGTTAATTTGTTATATATATATAAATTATGTCAACTGGTAGCGTTATGCTACCGGTTTAATTTTGAAATGTGTCCCGGGCAAGTTGAAATGCTGCCCGATTTTTTTCAATCCTCCGTGAATTCATGGAGGATTGAAAAAAAACCATAAAACACCAACTAAGCAAAAACCTATATGAACCATAGAGACAATTAATCAACTGTAGGCCCGAG
>LPNX010260464.1:125468-224371 GCA_001517045.1 Pseudotsuga menziesii | reverse complement strand
TATGCGTTTTGAGGGCTTCTATCTAGCACATGAGTAAAAAATCAGGTTTTCATCGCTAAATTTGGCCAAAAAGTGTTACCCATCTTCATGGAATCACCCTGCAACATACTTTGATTGGCTGACCTTGATCCTAGCATCAGATTGCTCACTCCAAGCCAATAATTTGTTTCAACAATCCAAGGTTAGTCATAGAAAACTCACTATGCAAAGAAGGCTTTATTGATCCTATATCATCAATGCAACTTCCTGTAATCAAAAGGTCGTTGACATACAGTACTATGACCTGCAATAAATCACTAATATGCTGCAAATATACATTAGGATCAGTTTTGTATTGCTCAAAGCCTAGTGAAAGAAGAAATCTATCCATCTTGGCATTCCAAGCCTTGAGGGCTTGCTTGAGGCCATAGAGTGACTTCCTCAACCTGCAAACAAGTGGAGGATCATGAATGAAACCTTCAGTATGCTACATATAAATCTCCTCATGAAGGTCACCATGAAGAAAAATACTCTTCACATCCATGTGGTGAACCTCCCATCGCTTAGATGCCGTAATGTCCAAAACTAGCTTGATTGGGTCCATGTTTGCAACCGGTGCGAATTTATCTGTATAGTCCACTCCTTGGACTTGAGAGAAGCCTTTGGAAACCAACCTGGCCTTGTACTTGATATATGAACCATTTTCAGCCACTTCGGTCCTATAGACCCACTTACATTGCACTAGTTTCCTCTTGGAGGGTAGGGGAACCAACTCCCAAGTTTCATTGTCCTACAAAGACTTGAACTCTTCTTGCATGACTGTTTGCCATCTTGGGTCAAATGAAGCTTTCCAATATGTATGAGGATCAGACTCAATCATCATAAATAATCTCTCTAGGAGATTCAATTCACAAGTGGAGAAAGCATTGTGAAATTGAGATCTAGTCTTCCTAGAGTCTAGTGGATCTCCAACAAGATCACCGACTTCTTGTATGGTTTTATCAACCCACTTTGGCCGAATGGCTGAGTCATGATCTGAATGCATGTCATCATCATCATCATCAACATTATAATAAAAAAAATCAGAAGAAGAATCATCACTTACATCATCATGGAGTGGAGGATGTGAGCAATCCCTTTGAGCTAGTTCGATCTCCTGAATGGGCTCTTCTTTGAACTGTACACTCCTTTCAATTAATGTTTTATGAGATGAAGGTTCAAAGAGCTTATATCCCTTTGCATCTTCAGCATAACCAACCATAATTGACTCCTTGTTTTGAGGTTGCAAGGCCTTTCTCTTCTCGAGAGGAATTCTAGCCCAAGCCTTTGAGCCAAAAACCCTGAAATGAGAAATATTGGGCTTATGATCACTCCAAGCCTCTAATGGAGTTTTGCCTTCCAATGCTTTATGTGGAGCTCTGTTCTGAACATATGCAACACAATTAATAGCTTCATCCTATAGCTTAGGTGACAAGTCCTTTTCCTCCATCATGCATGTTGCCATCTCTTTCAGAACTCTGTTCTTGCGCTCCACAACACCATTTTGCCATGGTGTGTAGGGCACATAATGCTGCATTTAAATGCCACTATCATGACATAGTTGTTGTAAGTTCTTGTTGACATACTTGTTATAGCTGATTTTAACACACTTGGTAGATCATGTTTTTATGGCCTTCCATGTCCCTATGCAGACTCCTTGGACCCCCTTTGCTCATTATAAACTTTGATGCTCTAGAAAATCTCTTAAAAAAGTCCTATTTATTGGTATACGCGGGTCATCAGCTTACAGACCGTGTGTACACGGATCTTGCTCCACTATGACCCGTGTACATCGAGAAATGTGCCAAAAAAATATTTGGAGTTTTCCCCATTTAGTAATGAATAAATTGGCTATTGGCCTTCCATATGTCTAGAAACGCTTCGACTCGACCCTTGATTTCCCATTGAAGGGCTATATATTGAGCTACTTGGATGCATTGGAGGGGGAGAATTTGTGAGAGCAAAGAAACTATAGTGGATTTGTGCTCCATACTTACATACTTGAGTCTGCATCCCTTAGTCCTTTGAGAAGCCATTGATGCTCTTCCCAAGCTTTCCATTGTCTTGTGAGCTTGCCATTGATACGAAGGATTTAAGTGGTGGAGGCCTAGGGGAAGGACTTGGTTTATCCATTTCAACCAGGTGCTGACATAATTTGTTACTTATATCTATGTTTATAATTAATAGAAAAATCCATTTCTCATCCATTGTATTTGTGTAACTATGAATGTTCTTTATCCATGGATGTAGTTGTTTTGATTGTATGTATATTGGACTGATATATGTTAGAGTAGGTTCTAATACTTAATATCTATCATGCTTGTATATTTTGTTGTTGTTGAGAATGGAATGTAGGTGCAAGTGTGGTTGAAAGCTCAACAAGGATGTACTACGAACGTCTGGAACAAGGTACGCCTTCCATTCCTCAGTGTTAGAATGGTTTATCTCATTAGAATATTTGAAGTGGATTGATTTCTAGTGTCATGTTGTTTGTTGTGGTCCACCCGAAGCTATAGGAAGTTTTCTCCATAACAGAATTGGCGACTTCGTTGAGGACTTTCCTTTTTGTTGGAGTTTGGGTGCACGATGTGCTTGATTTGGTCTCTGCTTCTTTGTGTTTCTGTGTCGTGTTTGAGAGTGTGTTAGCCCATTGGTATTCTCTTGAAGTGATTTGAGACTTAGCATATCTTTTTTCCACCTTTCTCTTGTTGTACGTGGGTCATAGAGGTAATGGTCGTGTATATACGCAGGCTGTAGCGCTTACAGTCGTGTATACATGTGAGTTTTCTATGAATAGTCGCGTATATACCTCTTCTTGAATAAGATCTTGATGTTCGAGGGATGCTGGGTGGGTTGTGAATGTTGACGAGTCTTCTTGGGTGCATGTGATGTTTGTTTACTGCTCCTTTACTGACTAGAGACTTATGTTTCTTCACTTTTAGTTAAAAGTTGTTCTTGTCATTCTTCTCCCTTTTTTGTTTTGATATTAATGTATTAGTGGTAGAATGAAACAAATGGATGTGTATGTGTGTGTGTGTGAGAGAGAGAGAGAGAGAGAGAGAGAGAGAGGGTTGGTGAATATATATGGGGGGGGGGGGTAGGTGTATATGGATGAGTTGGGGAGTGAGAGAGAGTGGAGGAGGGGGGTGTTAATGGTAGGAGGAAACAAAGGGATGCGTGTGTGTGTGTCTGTGTGTGTGTGTGTGTTAGGGGTTGTTAGGTGTCATGGGTTGGAGAGTAAGAGAGAGTGGAGAAGGGTTTAGTAATGGAGATGAGGGGGGGCGAGAGGTAGGAGGAGGAGGGGGGATAGAGGGAGAGGGAGAGGGGGGGGGGGGGGGTGTTAATGGTAAGGGTTGACCTATGTATGTGTAATGTGGGTGTCTGAGAGAGAGAAAGAGAGAGGTTTGGGGAATAGATAGGAAGGTGGGGGTTAAGTGTAGTTGGATGAGTTGGGGAGCGAGAGAGAGAGGTGTTAGGTGTTAGGAGTGAGAGAGAGGTGCTAGGGGGATGTGTGTGTGAGAGAGAGGAAGAGAGAGAGGGAGAGAGAGAGGAAGGGAGGTTTAGGGGTTTCAGGGGGGGCGTGCTAAGTGATTAGAGATAGAACAATAGGGGGTTTTTAATAGTTAGAGGTAGAGAGAAAGAGAGAACGGGAGGGTACATACAGGTGTTAGTGGTAAGGGGAGACATAGGCGTGTGTGAGTGTGTGAGAGAGATAACGAATGGGGTGGTGGTGTGTTAGGGAGAGGAGGAGGGGGGTTTAGTAAGAGTTAGGGAAAAGAGGGGAGTGCGGGGGACATAAAATAATAAAAGTATTAATATAATTGACAGTGTGGTTAATTCTAAAGATACATAACGCACACTCGTTGTAGTATTGCAAAATGCACACTCGTTTTGCAGTAATATAATGCGCACTCGTTTGTAGTAATATACTGCGCACTCATTTTGCAGTAGTATAATGAGCACGTGTTTTGTTTAAATTCAGAAATGTATGCATGCCAATGATAAGGCCGAGCCTCCACCCACGCTGGCGTGGCATTCTTATGCGTGTGTGTCTTCCTTAGAATTTGCTTCGAATTCAACATGCCTATGCCTTGGAGTATGATAAACCATGGCTAATTGAACATTATATCCAAATTTTCAATATGTTCGTGTTTAACCATTGGTTATAGTATGCTACACACCTCCATTTTTATGATATTTTAGAAACATATATGGTTTTTTTGTAGATTCCAAGTAAGTAATTTTTAACAAGAATATAATTTTTTCTATTTTTTTCTTATTTATCTTGTGTTATCACTCAACTCAAAAAACACATTGTTAGTGTTTCGTCCATAACTCTTTCGTTTCTCAACCATTTTGAAAAAGATTGTATGGTGCACTGAAGAACACCGACCTATACATGCTATAAAAAACCCATTTCCAAATAATTACATTAAGACATTAAACGGTGCACCCACAATTGACATATCGTTTTCGAGGTTTGATCACTTAGATAATTAAAAAATTTCCATCATTTAGTCACCCAAAGGATGCACCCACAAAAAAAATACCTTATAAATTTTCCAAAAAATAAAAAGTGTCCGTTAAAAAAGATCTAACTTTAGATAGTTAAGAACATTTTCAATAGAAAAAATTTATATATTTGGAAACTTCATTTAATTTCCTACATTTAATTTCTTTTACTCATTGCAAGATTCATTGTGTAAGTGTCTCAAAATATCCATGTAAGTTGATGGATGTCTGTTTTTTCAGTTTTCTATTGCATCTAAGGTGTCAAAAGAGACCTTCATTAGCTTGCACACACCCATATACATCTTACAATTCTTATTCCAATCGTTGACCAGTTCTCAACTGAAATTCGAGTGGTTGTTCTAACTACCCCATTAAGTCTCGTTACATTAATAAAGGTGCTAACGATTGAACTTACAATCATGCACATTCTCAAAAGTAGACTATTAGTCTAACTTAAGTCATCCTTACATTTATTGTTTCCTAAAAACATGTCGAATTACTCTTCTCCTTTTCTGAGTCTTTACAATTCCAACAAAAACTGGTATGCGGTTTCCTAAGGATAACATAACTTCATGTATTTATAGATGGAACATTCGTCTAGACTCTAGTATGAAGACTTCATGTTGTGAAGTTTTTTTTGTATCCTAGGAGATCTCATGGTTATAAGGTATTCCTAAAACTATTTTGGCATGTGGATTTTACTGGAATGTTAGACAACGTGGATAATAATAGTACACATTTAACATGTAGTCTCAATTGATAGTTTATAAAGTTACCTTTAATTCAAATTTATTGATGTTTTTGTTTATTTTGTGAAAACAAAATATTCAAAAAAGTTTCTAAAGCTAACAAAGCACAGAAGCTCACATTTTCTATAAATGATGATGTTGCATAATGACTCCTTTATATGATTTAAAATGCAATTCCACATTATTTGTTTGTTAACTTTTATAAATATGCAACTATAATAATATATTTTTGAAAAGTATATAATGTAATAACAACAAAATCTATAGATAGTACAAGGGATATGTTTTTCCCAATCCTTGAAAAGCTAAAGCTTTTATAATTTTATTTCTTTGTTTTTAAATTTTTTTTTTAAAATGGGTGGTTTTTAAATTTCCAAAATAAAATTGTTATTTTTCATAGAAAAATAGTTATTACTAAAACCATTCTTTTAAAATTTCTAAAATCAAATAAAACATTTAAAATGAGTGCTTTTTTAATCTCCAAAATAAAATTGTTATGTTTCATAGAAAAATAGTTATTACTAAAATCATTTTTTAAAATTTCCAAAATCAAATAGTTATTTTTCTTGGAAAAATTAAATATTACTAAAACAAATTATAGTATTTTTTTCACAGACAAATTTCCAATATTTAGTAAGAATCAAGGAAACCCTATATCCATTGCAGAACATGTCATATGATGAGATGTAAATCCAAATGAAAAATATAACTAACATTCCTCCTACAAAATTTATACTCAACTTTACTAACAATACTAAAAAAAATACTCATAAAATTATCTCAAACGAAGTCCATATTTTCACCTATTAAACTGAGCGAAAAAATTGCAATGTGTAAACCAACCTTCATGCCAAAAGTCCTTGTCAAATTATCTCAAATGAATTCATATTTTCAAATACATATTATAATAGACAGATTTGAATTTATATTTTCGAATACCTATTATAATAGACACAAAAAATTGCAGTGATTAAACAAACATTGATGCCAAAAGTCTGGTCAAATTATCTCAATGAATTACATATTAAAAAATCATTTGTCATATTTATCCAAATGAATTCCATATTTTCAAGTACATACTATAATAGAACTAAGCACCACGGATGCAACTGTAGTCTACGGATAAAAACTGGGTCGAAATCAAACCCGTGAAAATTCCAGAAACGGATCAAATGTTGAAACTTGAAACAGCCATTAAATTTCCATGTGATATTCAATGACAAACATATACACTTCCTTTACTAAATTTCTCCTTAAATCTTGCACCTGGTCTTTCACAGGATATGTTCGAATTCTTCAACCCGCAGTCCGCCTACTCACAACATTCCAGCGGCTAAAACAATCATATGAATATATTCTATTTTCCATCATTTTATATTCCAGCGGCTAAAACAACTTACCAGATTTCAATCTGTATAGTCCCGGACAACTGTGCCAATACCTTGGCTCTACTCACCAAACAGTCTGTCTGTGTTCAGCAACAACAACATATCACAAGCATTCATATTAAGAGAAATAGGTAATGGTGCCCTGCATCAAAGAATCCCAAAGGTCACTCTTGCAACGGTTGGCATTGTTCATATCAGCAACAACAGATCGCTATCACTCATATTTAGAGAAAAGGGTAAAATGTTAGTTCGATCTAGGTTTCGTAGATCAAAGAATTCCAACGGTCACTCTTGCAACGGTTAGCATTGTTCATATTCGCATCGATTTTTGAATTGAATGTACCAAATGCATCACCTATATTCAATAGACCGTTATGTGCAGTCGCGTGTTCTGGTATCTAACAGTATATCAAATATAGGCAAAGCATTTGCTACATTCAGATATTGTCACAGAGGGAATATGAACAAAGAACCATTCCAACCCAGGTCCCTGTTTCGCTAGATGCACTTGGAGAATGCCGAGCTGCCCAACAATTCAAAACCTATCTCGGCGTGTTCTTCGTTTTGCAAGCAAATATGGGCAGCAACAGAACAGATCCAGGCACAACAGGTAGGAAGAAGTTATATTACAGACCGGTGGCCAATCCAATCAGTTTTTATAGGGAAGAACATGCACCTGGTTATCATTGGAGGCGAGCAGGATAATTTACAACTAAAACGTCTCATTTTTTTTAATTTCTGGAAACTATTATGCCGTATAAGCTCTCACTAAAAGGAAAGAGCTATCCATTGAGCTGCAAAGCATTTAATATGGCTGCAGCGGACTTGCTGACAGTTGGATCTCAAGCAGTTCAAAATTCAACGATCATCAAGCTTGTTGAAAAACCACATTAAATGCTTTGCAGCAGCTCAATGGATAGCTCTTAGCCTCACTTAAAATGCCTCTAACCCTCATGACTCAGGCAAACCCATTAAAAAGTAAATCAAATCCACACAAATCCCAAAGTATCTATCTCTCACAAAGTATCTGTAAGATGCAGTGGAAGAAAAAAAGCTAAGGCAAAATACGGGGCCTTGAGAAAAATAAAAGACCGGAAATCAATAGACAGATTTGCAGTGTGAGATATATAAAGTGTAAGACTTTACGATGATTCTTCTTTGTTCGGAAGCTACAACAAACCCGATTGCAATGAGATGCAGCGCTACAAGAAGCAGTAACACCAGTGAAGATGGCCATTTCTGCACCAGATCTCACCGTGGCTACAAATGAGATGAACACCAGGACTGACCAGTAACCGGAATGAATGATCACTACAAACTTCTTCCTTCTTCCTTCTTTTCAGTGGGGACTATGATAGACAATAAACGAGTGTGGGCCGCTTTTTCCTTGTCTTACTTTCCACCATTTAGATGGCACTTTGCACTTCTTTAATACTGCCCAATCACATACTAAAGAAAACAATCATGCAAAACCAGAACGAGAAGACTACCATTAAATGATGATGCAAGAGAAATGAATGCTCGTCCGACAGCTGTGCCAACACAAAGAACATTTAAACAGTAAATAATTTATAAATAATTTCAAAATTTTCTAATATTTAATTTAAATAGATTTGTTTACGTTAAAAAGAATAAACTCACTAAAAGTAAAATAATACGATTTGATTTGAGTATATAAAAAAGAAAATAAACAATCACGGCAAGAAAATTCAATTAAGATGGATTTGTATGAACATTAGTGTCGCCATCCAGGAAAATACTTGGAAATATAAGAAAACAACACCTCCAATTGGGAGGGAGGAAGCAGTATAAGCGCTAACCAAAACGCCCTTGCGCCCTTAATTAGTTGGAATTCGGCAGAGAGATTTATGTTAGAAATGGTAATTTAGATAGTAATTTTGGGTTAGTTTTAAAATCGATCATTTAATTGAAGGCAAATCTAATTACTGAAATTTTATAATTCTAAAATAATAATTTACAAGAATAATTTTAACCCATTTTTATTAAAAAAACTGAAAAAAAAATGATACGTTTTTGTCTTTTATCCTCCTCTCGCACTCTGACTAGTTGGTTTCACCCAAAGAATGGTTGTTCCAAGCTCTAGTAATTTCTGACGAAATGTAAAACTTACCTTCCGTAGTGGGTTATTCCAAGCTCAAGTAACCCAGACAGATATCAAACGTACCTTCCGTAGTGGGTTATTTCAAGCTGACGAAATCGCTTTTATCTTCAGTAATCGACTCACACGAAATAGCGTTTACGTGTGTGGTGACGCAATTTCATAACCTTGGGTTAAGGCTATTAACGCTAACTTTGTAAAAACATAAAAATATTAACTTAGGGTTGAAATTTAATGTGTTACTTTCGTAAAGTGAAATGTTGTAAATGATTGTAATCCCCTTAAATTGACATGTGCGCTATGGTTCTTTTTTTCAGAGGAAAAAATGCCATCCTTTGATATTCATAGTGAATCAAAAAGATAAATTATACCACAGTCAACAATATGACAGGTGGAAATACAACAACCAGTACCCGCACACCTGCCAGCACATATATAGTATAATAAACAAAGTATGATCTATGCAGACTTTTATCATCATCCCTGAGTAATCAGGTCAGCAATTATCGGAAAATCGAAGAGTGTCCAGTAAACATACAATCCAAAACATATACAGCTAGCTGATAATCTCCCAAAACAGACAATGAGAAAGAAGGAAAAAAACATATCATTCATATGCTGTAAAAAGTAGATCACAGCCATAAAAAAAGTAGAAATTGGCCATCTGCTATGACCTTTCCATCCAAAATTTCTGTGAATAGTCCAATACCAACCTCCAAATTCAGAGCCCCTTTTGATAGACCATCAGCTAGCATATTATGCTCCCGAAAAATATGATTAATGGTCACAGGTGGGACAAAATGCAGCATCTAAAATATGTCTTCACACCAATGTTTCAACGCGGGTATTTCAAGGGCTGAAAGTTTATTTGCCCATGAAATAATCACCATTGAATCACCATAAATCTGATGTATGGGCACACCCATCATAATACTGACTTTTAGGACAGACCATAGGGCCAAAAGTTCTGCTCTGGTATTGGTGCCCGGTCCACATCCCACCGAAAAAGTGAAATAATGGGTTTCACTAATATAGATCACAAACCCAACTCCCCCCATCCTCAATTGAGTTGCACCATCAAAGTATCCAACCGGAAAAGTATGCTTGGGGGCAGGTCCAATCAGCCGATGATTTTTAGTAGGTTGGGGCACAGGGTAAAGGGCTAAAAAAAGCTCCAGTCTGGTGATGAGCAGGGAAGGAGAAGGTTTTTCATTTTCAAACAGACACTTGTTCCGAAGGAGCCATACAAGCCAAAAGACGAAGAAAGGGGTGTGTCTAAAAGACGCAAAAGATGAAGTTGTGTCAAACCAGTGGGCAAGAAAGGACTGAACAGAGCTATGTGGAAACAAAGGAAAACCCAGCCGATTCGAGAAGTGTGTGAAGATGGATGATGTAAATGGACACGAAATGAAAAGATGGTGACAGTCTTCAGTAGCACTAAAACATAACACGCATCTACTCGGACCCTGATAACCACGGGACTGAAGATGATCCCAAGTCAGGATTTTATCTAAAGCCAACAACCAGCAAAAACAAATCAGCTTCAACGGGATTTTTAAAGACCACAGAGAGGATAAAACCCGGTTCTGTTCCTGAAAATTAGAGCTATGAAAAAGACTGTCATATCCAATGGCCGCGCTAATAGTGCCCACATACTGGCTGAAGGACCAAAGGAGCGAATCAGTATCCTCTGTTAAACAAATTCTATTAAATGACAAGCCCCTGATATATGTCGTCCATTGAGTACTCCACTCTTCACATAGATCGAGGTCCTCAGCAGAAAACCATAAACCTCACTTAGGTGGAAATGGGCTACCATGCCCTAACTCATGGGAGCAGCTCTCTCTTGGTTGGGAAGCAATGGCTTGATGAGATGGAGATGGAGGAGAGGGAGAGTGGGTGGTTTGAGAGCAAAAGGTCTCAAAGCATCCACGAGCAACATAACAATAGGCAAGTGAGAATTTTTTTGAAAGTGACCCCCCACCCTCCTTTTATAGTTTTTCCAAGGCATTTTAGGGTTTTAAGCCCTTGGTCAGGGCTTTAGCCCTCTTTTTGGGTCTTTAGCCCCTTTTTGAGGGATATAGCTCCTAGGGGGCTATTTTGGGCTCTTTTTTGGGGTTTTTAGCCCTTTTTTTCATCCTTGGGTTCTTTTGGAGGTGTGGGGGGTAAATGGAAGGTCTTATGGAGTGAAATGACTGTTGTGAGATGGTGTCCTTGGGTGGTGTAGGCCATTGAGAGCTATGTGGGGAATTTTTGGGTTAACAATATCTATCTAGTAACAAAAGCACTCGGTGTTAAATGATCACCATCGTTTTGCTACGACAAATTTCATTGGAGGAGCAGGTATATGTATTCGGCTAAATGATCACCATCTTTTTGCTTTTAAGCTTGGATGTGGGAGCAGCACTAATACAAGAGCAGAACTTTTAGCACTTTGGGCATCATTACGGGTTGCCAAAGATATTGGGTTGCCTTACCTACATATCTTTGGCGACTCCTCTGTGATTATAAATTGGGAAAATGGGGAATCCACCCTTGACATGGTGAACCTTGAGGCTTGGTGCTACAATGCCAGACTTCTCATGTCCTCATTCACCTGGGTGGATTTCAGTCATGTCTATAGGGAACATAACAAGAGGGCAAACATCTTATCCAAGGAGGGGTTGTTTTTGAATCCTGTTCATCTCTTGCTTACAGAATCATATGATGATGAGTTTATTGGGGAAGACTCATTCCAGCTTTTTTAGAATATGCTCATTCTATTTCAGTTATTTATCTCATGGATATTTTGAGCTATTTCTGGTTTTGCTGAGCAACTTTTACAGGACTTTTGAGAGTCACTTATCTGCTTGGATAAGGTGTCTGGGTTCTTGTTATTTTCTCTATGGACATTGCACTGACTGATGTATTTTATTGCTCACTTATGAGAGGACCTCACATGTATTGATACCCAGGTGCTGAGTGTATATTTTACACATCTTGGGTATTGTTTTTATTTCTGTTATGAACTGTCATGTAATGTTATATTTTACTGATCTGTTTGACCCATTGGGGTTTGAATAGCTGACTGATGATGTACAAGGTTACCTTTGATTCAATAGAATATCAAGGAACTGTTTTTTTTTCAACTGAAAAAAACAACAAAAGCACTCATTTCCCCCGATCCTTCGATTCATTCAAATGGTGAAAGCGATCTCGATTAGGGACCACCATAGGATTTTCACGAGAGTTACGAGATGCGCTAGAACTCAAGAAACTTCATTGAGCTAGGCAAGGTCTCGCTAAGCTTGGTCATTCCTTGGTTGTAAATTTAGTGTGACTTTTGAGGGCTACGAAGAGAAGCTCAACGGAAGATACCTTACAGTCACTGAAATGGATAATCTGTCACAAGATATCAATTGGAGCAGCTGAAGGTCTCTCATTTCTCCATCACAAGTGCACACCGACTCTTGTTCATAGGTTTTTTCCATTCGTTCTTGAGTTTCCATACTTATTTGGTGTGTGCCTTCTGAAATGCTACTTTTTTAGAACAATAAACCTATTGTGTCTCTCACATATCCTCGATGTGCATAACACTAGGAGCAACATTTTCATTAATGTGACAAAAGTAAAGGGTGCAAAATTGTGAATATTGCAAAGGTTGAGTCTCTCCATTTGAAGATTCTAAAGATTTCCAAGATTGGAAGATTATGGAGTTTAAAAAGTTTTGGTATGATGTGTTATGAATATGTCTCTTATTAGCTCATAATAGTGTGTATAAACCCGTGTCCTCTCACACCTCAATCCACATGCTCTCATTACCTTTGTGTATCGAAGTCTTAATAAGATCAGATGAGACAGTGTTAAATATGTCAAAGAGGATGCGACCTCTCCTCTTCCGAGCTCTCATTTCCATGGTATTTTCGATGACGCATAATCTCTCTCCATGCATAATGTATGAAGACATGCGTGTTGGTGAATTGTATGGATTATGATAGGAGCATGTTTCTGCTGTTTGCTGGAGTATCTATGTATTGATGAATAAGGAGCCATTTCCAAAACATAGGAGTATTATCATACATGTTATTGTGTTGTACATGATTACCAATGTAAATTATAATCTTTTAGCCAAAGTTTTTCATGGCAAGAAATTACTAATGCTTTTTATCAACCAATCTCAAAGGTTTTACACTTTTGTGATCCAATGAGTTAATTCTACCTCTTATTTGGCCTCATCCCAAGAAAGAGTGCCATTGTTTTAAAAAAAAATTATGATAAACATGATATTTATTGAATGTTTTTTATGAAATGAGAAAATATGAATGGGAAGTAAACTAGTGAACCGACAGATATCAATGATGTAAACTAGTGAACCGACGATATGCACCGATCGGACGACCAGCCGCGCGTGACTGGACGCCGCCGGTCGTCCGATAGGTGCATATCCTACTAATTTTATTAGCTCTTTCTATACTAAATCGGGCATTTTAAAACTACCCAAATGATTAAAATTACGATTTAATTCCTTGAAAGTATGATTTACACCAAAATTGATCTACCGGATTCCGGCGAGTCGGGGGCGATTTGGTGAATGCTTATCCTGCTCCCATATCCTCGGGCAAATAGGTCCCGGCATATCAATGGCTGTCACTGTTAGTTCAAAGTTCAAGACGAAATAGCGTTTACGTGTGTGGTGACGCAATTTCATAACCTTGGGTTAAGGCTATTAACGCTAACTTTGCAAAAACATAAACTCTAAAAATATTTTATAATATTAACTTAGGGTTGAAATTTAATGTGTTTCTTTGTATGTCCATGCGGTAGAGCAAGTCGTAGTGTAATGTTGTAAATGATTGTAATCCCCTTAAATTGACATGTGCGCTATGGTTCATGGCAGGATGCGTAGTGGTGCGTCTCCTAGTTGTAGATTACTTTATTGTATCATTTAAGTTTTGGTGTAATAGTAAAGCTTACATAGTAGAACCATAGGAAAGGTGTTGAAGTAATCTCATCCCATAATTGAATTTTATACTTGGTTTCAAATGTTTACCAATATCTACAAATTTTATTGTAATCACAAAACATATAGCTATCTAAATTTTTTTATAATGATAAATATAACATGTCTCTTTTATAACGTTTCATTGTCATTGGTAAGCTTTGCTTATATACTCTTGCAACATTACTTTGAAATCCTTAATCTCGCAACATTACTTTCAAATCCTTACCCAAAGTAAAGATATTTTTGTTGAAAAACCTACTCATCAAATATTTTTATCATATTGATATCATTTTAGTCAATAATCACTTTATCATATCGATATTGTTTCAATATTATAATCTTAACTTCAAATATAGTTTTAGTTCATACCGAGATACATTTTTAATGTCTATTAAAAATTATTATGTTCTCGACAAGGCATATATATAAATCACTTACCTCCTATTAATTTGCTCATAGACTTTAGAATTTTTTTCTCATGTTATGGTTTTGGATGGTCTCTGTATAGTTCAAAAAATTTATTTATATGATTTTTATAAATAATGCAAATTTGTTATGTTTTGATTGGGTTAAGTTGATGACGTATTTCTCGGGAATTCCCTCCCACTTGGATGGTGGAGCGTGCTTCTGTAGCTTCTCATATGGGGCCCACTCATGTCATGTTTCTGTAGCTTCTCTTGCAGGATTGGTTGGGTTTGCGGTTTTGTAACTTGGGAAGTGTGTTGAATATAGTTGGATTGTTGTGCGCATTGAACAGTTCTGCATTTTAGTGTGCAAGAAACACTTAATGAACATGGTTTTTCGCAAGTTGATGTTGACGGGAGTACATATTCACCGACTCTAGTTCTATTCCAAAGGAAATGGAGAGGCTTACTAATTTGAATAAATTGGTTCTTGCAAACAATTTTCTCAGTGGTGTGCTATTTTTGACAACGTTTTCAATTGTATTGCACTCTAAAAAAATATTTTGGCTCAAAACAATTTATCCAGAAATTTGTCCGAGTCTATTGGTTCACTGACCAACTTGCTTTCGTTAAACCTTTCATACAACAATTTGACAGAGCCATTGCCAAGTTCCATCTCAAATTTGATCAATATCAACGATGTGAATCTATCTCATAATTTATTTTTATGATTACTTGCGATCTGGACTTCCAAGTCTTTAGCAATTATTTGTGTTAGATATGTCATGTAACTTCTTCAAGGAAAAAACACCTACCCTTATCTGTCACGTGTCATTGGTCGATGAAGAAAACTGTTTATAGGAAGCAACAAACGTTTTCTGAGACTTCTGGTAGAAAAAAAAAACACATTTGGGGCCAATTTTAGGAGGGGTGTTTGGTGTCTTGGGCCTCGTCCTACTTGTGATGGTGTTCATTTTCGTTGTCCTTAAACACAAGTGAAGGGTTTCCATTGGACACACTAAAAGCGATGTAAATCCTTCAATACGTAGAGGAGGCGAATTAGTAGTTGGAATTTCAGTTAGCTTGTCAAGCCTTAGAGAGTCTTTTGCTTATGAACAATTGTTTCACTCAACGAGAGAGTTTAATGCTTCTAATCTTATAAAGAATAGCAGGAAGTCCAGTCAGGAGATCTCTATCAAGGGTTGTTGGATGGTGGTGTTCCTATTGTTGTAAAAATGATTGATTTAAAATCATTCAGAAGAGATGGATACCTTGCAAAGTTATATATATTTGGAAAGGCCTCACACAAAAGGCTAGTTCCTAGTTCCTATGCTATGTAGGATCACCAAAGCTCGACAACCAAAGACGCCAACCAGGAGGTCGTAAGTTTGCTAACCTTCAATCTAAAGTTTGTAATCTCCCTCCACGTGTTGTTGATATCTTCATTCATATTGGGTGTCCTCTTACTCTCTTCCATTTCGGATCTTGTAGGTGTGGGGGGGCTCAGTCCTCATGCTCGCGGATGTGGTGTAGAGGGCTTTGGTTTGCTGATAAGAAGATCACTTCACATATCTCTAGCAAGGATTTATCCCTGCTACAGGGGCAGGAATGGCTCCCTTGTGCCTATAGGGCACAAGGGTAGGTTCCTGCTCTTAGAAAACAGGAAAAATGAAAGGGAAAATAGAATAAACAGAGCAACGAATTTAAACTAAGCTAATCTAAACAAGAATAAGCAAATGGCAGCTACTGCAAACTAGATCTAGGAGCTAATAACATAAAATAAAGGAGGGGATGAAGCCCCTGTGAACCCCTCTGCAGAAAACAGGTTAGGGTTCCGCCTCCTTGAAACCTGCAAACAACCTAAGCTATTACACTAGCAAACCTGCAAACAATGTCAGTGAAAAAACTGCAAATGAAAATATCAGTTAGAAAGCAAAACAAGCAAATAAACATGAAAAGAAATTATACCTCACTTAGGTGGAAATGGGATACCATGCCCTAACTCATGGGAGCATCTCTCTCTTGGTTGGGAAGCAATGGCTTCATGAGATGGAGATGGAGGAGAGGGAGAGTGGGTGGTTTGAGAGCAAAAGGTCTCAAAGCATCCATGAGCAACATAACAATAGGAAAGTGAGGAGTTTTTTGAGAGTGACCCCCCACCCTCCTTTTATAGTTTTTCCAAGGGATTTTAGGGTTTTAAGCCCTTGGTCAGGGCTTTAGCCCCCTTTTTGGGCCTTTAGCCACTTCCGCCCTAACTTTAGCCCCTTTTTGAGGGCTTTAGCTCCTAGGGGGCTATTTTGGGCTCTTTTTTGGGATTTTTAGCCATTTTTTTCATCTTTGGGCTCTTTTGGAGGTGTGGGGGTTAAATGGAAGGTCTTATGGAGTGAAATGAGTGTTGTGAGATGGCGTCTTTGGGTGGTGTAGGACATTGAGAGCTATGTGGGGAGTTTTTGGGTTAACAATATCTATCTAGTAACAAAAACACTCGTTGTTAAATGATCACCATCTTTTTGCTACGACAAATTTCATTGGAGGAGCAGGTATATGTATTTGGCTAAATGATCACCATCTTTTTGCTTTTAAGCTTGGATGTGGGAGCAACACTAATACAAGAGCAGAAATTTTAGCACTTTGGGCATCATTACGGGTCGCCAAAGATATTGGGTTGCCTTACCTACATATCTTTGGTGACTCCTCTGTGATTATAAATTGAGCAAAGGGGGAATCCACCATTTACATGGTGAACCTTAAGGCTTGGTGCTACAATTCTAGACTTCTCATGTCCTCATTCACCTGGGTGGATTTCATTCATGTCTATAGGGAACATAACAAGACGGCAAACATGTTATCCAAGGAGGGGTTGTTTTTGCCTCCTGGTCATCTCTTGCTTATAGAATCATATGATGATGAGTTTATTGGGGAAGACTCATTCCAGATTTTTTAGAATATGCTCATTCTATTTCAGTTATTTATCTCATGGATATTTTGAGCTATTTCTGGTTTTGCTGAGCAACTGTTACAGGATTTTTGAGAGTCACTTATTTGCTTGGATAAGGTGTTTGGGCTCTTGTTATTTTCTCTATGGACATTGCACTGACTGATGTATTTTATTTCTCACTTATGAGAGGACCTCACATGTATTGACACCCATGTGCTGAGTGTATATTTTACACATCTTGGGTATTGTTTTTATTTCTGTTCTGAACTGTCATGTAATGTTATATTTTACTGATCTGTTTAACCCATTGGGGTTTGAATAGCTGACTGATGATGTACAAGGTTACCTTTGATTCAATAGAATATCAAGGAAATGCTTTTTTTCGACTTAAAAAAATAACAAAAGCACTTATTGCCCCCGATCCTTCGATTCATTCAAATGGTGAAAGCGATCTCGATTATGGACCACCACAGGATTTTCACGAGAGTTACGAGATGCGCTAGAACTCAAGAACCTTCATTGAGCTAGGCAAGGTCTCGCTAAGCTTGGTCATTCCTTGGTCGTAAATTCAGTGTGACTTTTGAGGGCTACGAAGAGAATCTCAATGGAAGATACCTTACAGTAACTGAAATGGATAACCTGTCACAAGATATCAATTGGAGCAGCTGAAGGTCTCTCATTTCTCCATCACAAGTGCACACCGACTCTTGTTCATAGGTTTTTTCCATTCGTTCCTGAGTTTCCATACTTATTTGGTGTGTTCCTTCTGAAATGCTATTTTTTTAGAACAATAAACCTATTGTATCTGTTACATATCCTCAATGTGCATAACACTAGGAGCAACATTTTCATTAATGTGACAAAAGTAAAGGGTGCAATATTGTGAATATTGCAAAGGTTGAGTCTCTCCATTTGAAGATTCTAAAGATGTACAAGATTGGAAGATTATGGAGTTTGAAAAGTTTTGGTATGATGTGTTATGAATATGTCTCTTATTAGCTCATAATAGTGTGTATAAACCTGTGTCCTCTCACACCTCAATCCACATGCTCTCATTACCTTTGTGTATCGAAGTCTTAATAAGATAAGATGAGACAGTGTTAAATATGTCAAAGAGGATGCGGCCTCTCCTCTTGTGAGCTCTCATTTCCATGGTATTTCCGACGATGCATAATCTCTCTCCATGCATAATGTATGAAGACATGTGTGTTGGTGAATTGTATGGATTATGATAGGAGCACGTTTCTACTATTTGCTGGAGTATCTATGTATTGATGAATAAGGAGCCATTGCCAAAACATAGGAGTATTATCATACATGTTATTGTGTTGTACATGATTACCAATGTAAATTATAATCTTTTAGCCAAAGTTTTTCATGGCAAGAAATTACTAATGCTTTTTATCAACCAATCTCAAAGGTTTTACACTTTTGTGATCCAATGAGTTAATTCTACCTCTTATTTGGTCTCATTCGAAGAAAGAGTGCCATTGTTTTAAAAAAAACTCACGATAAAGATGATATTTATTGAATGTTTTTTATGAAATGAGAAATGCTAGAAACCACTCTAGCATTAGTTCTTCTAGCATTAAATTCCAAGAAAACATAATATAAAAGGTTGTAGTAGGTTGTGGTTACCCACGACCTTGTGGTTGCGACAATGTTTGTCCAACCTGACACGTCTTTAGGGCTTGTCCAACCCGACACATCTCTTCAAGGCCACCACTAATAGTGCCCGCATACTGGCTGAAGGACCAAAGGAGCGAATCGGTATCCTCTGTTAAACAAATTCTATTAAATGACAAGCCCCTGATATATGTCGTCCATTGAGTACTCCACTCTTCACATAGATCGAGGTCCTCAGCAGAAAACCATAAACCTGTAGTGTGATTTCTAGCCTGGTCCAGAGAGCAAATCCCATAGTCTTCCAAGTAAAGTCTAAGTTCTTCTGATAAAATATATGAACAGCCCAAACCCACAATGGGGTCCGCACCCATATGTACTTCAACACCATTGCCCACTTGCCAGAGAAGACCTTTCCCGATCCAAGGCAAAGTTTTAAGAAAGCCTTTCCAAATAATCGAAGAATTCCAATATCTGAAATTTTTAATTATGTGCACTATGGTTCATGGCAGGATGCGTAGTGGTGCGTCTCCTAGTTGTAGATTACTTTATTGTATCATTTAAGTTTTGGTGTAATAGTAAAGCTTACATAGTAGAACCATAGAAAAGGTGTTGAAGTAATCTCATCCCATAATTGAATTTTATACTTGGTTTCAAATATTTACCAATATCTACAAATTTTATTGTAATCACAAAACTTATAGCTATCTAAAAAAAATTATAATGATAAATATAACATGTCTCTTTTGTAACGTGTCATTGTCATTGGTAAGCTTTGCTTATATACTCTTGCAACATTACTTTAAAATCCTTAATCTCGCAACATTACTTTCAAATCCTTTCCCAAAGTAAAGATATTTTTGTTGAAAAACCTACCAATCAAATATTTTTATCATATTGATATGATTTTAGTCAATAATCACTTTATCATATGGATATTGTTTCAATATTATAATCTTAACTTCAAATATAGTTTTAGTTCATACCGAGATACATTTTTAACGTCTATTAAAAATTATTATGTTCTCGACAAGGGATATATATAAATCACTTACCTCCTATCAATTTGCTCATAGACTTTAGAAATTTTTTCTCTTGTTATGGTTTTGGATGGTCTCTGTATAGTTCAAAAAAATTATTTATATGATTTTTATAAATAATGCAAATTTGTTATGTTTTGATTGGGTTAAGTTGATGACGTCTTTCTCAGGAATTCCCTCCCACTTGGATGGTGGAGCGTGCGTCATCCATTTAATCCTAGTATGGGGCCCACTCATGTCATGTTTCTGTAGCTTCTCTTGTAGGATTGGTTGGGTTTGCGGTTTTGTAACTTGGCAAGTGTGTTGAATATAGTTGGATTGTTGTGCGCATTGAACAGTTCTGCATTTTAGTGTGCAAGAAACACTTAATGAACATGGTTTTTCGCAAGCTGATGTTGACGGGAGTACATATTCACCGACTCTAGTTCTATTCCAAAGGAAATGGAGAGGCTTACTAATTTGAATAAATTGGTTCTTGCAAACAATTTTCTTAGTGGTGTGCTATTCTTGACAATGTTTTCAATTGTATTGCACTCTAAAAAAATATTTTGGCTCAAAAAAATTTATCCATAAATTTGTCCGAGTCTATTGGTTCACTGACTAACTTGCTTTCGTTAAACCTTTCATACAACAATTTGACAGAGCCATTGCCAAGTTCCATCTCAAGTTTGATCAATATCAACGATGTGAATCTATCTCAGAATTTATTTTTATGATTACTTGCCATCTGGACTTCCAAGTCTTCAACAATTAGTTGTGTTAGATATGTCATGTAACTTCTTCAAGGAAAAAACACCTACCCTTATCTGTCGCATGTCATTGGTCGATGAAGAAAACTGTTTACAGGAAGCAACGAAGCAACAAACGTTTTCTGAGACTTCTGGTAGAAAAAAAACACATTTGGGGCCAATTTTAGGAGGGGTGTTTGGTGTCTTGGGCCTCGTCCTACTTGCGATGGTGTACGTTTTCGTTGTCCTTAAACACGAGTGAAGGGTTTCCATTGGACACACTAATAGCGATGTAAATCCTTCAATACGTAGAGGAGGTGAATTAGTAGTTGGAATTTCAGTTAGCTTGTCAAGCCTTAGAGAGTCTTTTGCTTATGAACAATTGTTTCACGCAACGAGAGAGTTTAATGCTTCTAATCTTATAAAGAATGGTAGAATGGCCATTCAGGAGATCTCTATCAAGGGTTGTTGGATGGCGGTGTTCCTATTGTTGTAAAAATGATTGATTTAAAATCATTCAGAAGAGATGGATACCTTGCAGAGTTATATATATTTGGAAAGGCCTCACACAAAAGGCTAGTTCCTATGCTAGGTAGGACCACCAAAGCTCGACAACCAAAGACGCCAACCAGGAGGTCGTAAGTCTGCTAACCTTCAATCTAAAGTTTGTAATCTCCCTCCACATGTTGTTGATATCTTCATTCATATTGGGTGTCCTCTTACTCTCTTCCATTTCGGATCTTGCAGGTGTGGGGGGGCTCAACCCTCATGCTCGCAGATGTGGTGTAGAGGGCTTTGGTTTGCTGAGAAGGAGATCACTTCACATATATGTAGCAAGGATTTATCCCTGCTACAGGGGCATGAATGGCTCCCTTGTTCCTGTAGGGCACAAGGGTAGGTTCCTGCTCTTAGAAAATAGGAAAAACGAAAGGGAAAATAGAATAAACAGAGCAACGAATTTAAACTAAGCTAATCTAAACAAGAATAAGCAAATGGAAGCTACTGCAAACTAGATCTAGGAGCTAATAATAGAAAATAAAGGAAGGGATGAAGCCCCTGTGAACCCCTCTGTAGAAAACAGGGTAGGGTTCCGCCTCCTTGAAACTTGCAAACAATCTAATCTATTACACTAGCAAACCTGCAAACAATGTCAATGAAAAACCTGCAAATGAAAATATTAGTTAGAAAGCAAAACAAGCAAATAAACATGAAAAAAAATTATACCTCACTTAGGTGGAAATGGGCTACCATGCCCTAACTCATGGGAGCAGCTCTCTCTTGGTTGGGAAGCAATGGCTTGATGAGATGGAGATGGAGGAGAGGGAGAGTGGGTGGTTTGAGAGCAAAAGGTCTCAAAGCATCCATGAGCAACATAACAATAGGCAAGTGAGAAGTTTTTTGAAAGTGACCCCCCACCCTCCTTTTATAGTTTTTCCAAGGGATTTTAGGGTTTTAAGCCCTTGGTCAGGGCTTTAGCCCCCTTTTTGGGCCTTTAGCCACTTTCGCCCTAACTTTAGCCCCTTTTTGAGGGCTTTAGCTCCTAGGGGGCTATTTTGGGCTCTTTTTTGGGGTTTTTAGCCATTTTTTTCATCCTTGGGTTCTTTTGGAGGTGTGGGGGGTAAATGGAAGGTCTTATGGAGTGAAATGACTGTTGTGAGATGGTGTCCTTGGGTGGTGTAGGCCATTGAGAGCTATGTGGGGAATTTTTGGGTTAACAATATCTATCTAGTAACAAAAGCACTCGGTGTTAAATGATCACCATCTTTTTGCTACGACAAATTTCATTGGAGGAGCAGGTATATGTATTCGGCTAAATGATCACCATCTTTTTGCTTTTAAGCTTGGATGTGGGAGTAGCACTAATACAAGAGCAGAACTTTTAGCACTTTGGGCATCATTACGGGTTGCCAAAGATATTGGGTTGCCTTACCTACATATCTTTGACGACTCCTCTGTGATTATAAATTGGGAAAAGGGGGAATCCACCCTTGACATGGTGAACCTTGAGGCTTGGTGCTACAACGCCAGACTTCTCATGTCCTCATTCACCTGGGTGGATTTCAGTCATGTCTATAGGGAACATAACAAGAGGGCAAACATCTTATCCAAGGAGGGGTTGTTTTTGACTCCTGGTCATCTCTTGCTTACAGAATCATATGATGATGAGTTTATTGGGGAAGACTCATTCCAGCTTTTTTAGAATATGCTCATTCTATTTCAGTTATTTATCTCATGGATATTTTGAGCTATTTCTGGTTTTGCTGAGCAACTGTTACAGGATTTTTGAGAGTCACTTATCTGCTTGGATAAGGTGTCTGGGCTCTTGTTATTTTCTCTATGGACATTGCACTGACTGATGTATTTTATTGCTCACTTATGAGAGGACCTCACATGTATTGATACCCAGGTGCTGAGTGTATATTTTACACATCTTGGGTATTGTTTTTATTTCTGTTATGAACTGTCATGTAATGTTATATTTTATTGATCTGTTTGACCCATTGGGGTTTGAATAGCTGACTGATGATGTACAAGGCTACCTTTGATTCAATAGAATATCAAGGAACTGCTTTTTTTTCAACTGGAAAAAATAACAAAAGCACTCATTTCCCCCGATCCTTCGATTCATTCAAATGGTGAAAGCGATCTCGATTAGGGACCACCATAGGATTTTCACGAGAGTTATGAGATGCGCTAGAACTCAAGAAGTTTCATTGAGCTAGGCAAGGTCTCGCTAAGCTTGGTCATTCCTTGGTCGTAAATTTAGTGTGACTTTTGAGGGCTACGAAGAGAAGCTCAATGGAAGATACCTTACAGTCACTGAAATGGATAATCTGTCACAAGATATCAATTGGAGCAGTTGAAGGTCTCTCATTTCTCCATCACAAGTGCACACCGACTCTTGTTCATAGGTTTTTTCCATTCGTTCCTGAGTTTCCATACTTATTTGGTGTGTGCCTTCTGAAATGCTACTTTTTTAGAACAATAAACCTATTGTGTCTCTCACATATCCTCGATGTGCATAACACTAGGAGCAACATTTTCATTAATGTGACAAAAGTAAAGGGTGCAAAATTGTGAATATTGCAAAGGTTGAGTCTCTCCATTTGAAGACTCTAAAGATTTCCAAGATTGGAATATTATGGAGTTTAAAAAGTTTTGGTATGATGTGTTATGAATATGTCTCTTATTAGCTCATAATAGTGTGTATAAACCCGTGTCCTCTCACACCTCAATCCACATGCTCTCATTACCTTTGTGTATCGAAGTCTTAATAAGATAAGATGAGACAGTGTTAAATATGTCAAAGAGGATGCGACCTCTCCTCTTGCGAGCTCTCATTTCCATGGTATTTTCGATGACGCATAATCTCTCTCCATGCATAATGTATGAAGACATGTGTGTTGGTGAATTGTATGGATTATGATAGGAGCATGTTTCTGCTATTTGCTGGAGTATCTATGTATTGATGAATAAGGCGCCATTTCCAAAACATAGGAGTATTATCATACATGTTATTGTGTTGTACATGATTACCAATGTAAATTATAATCTTTTAGCCAAAGTTTTTCATGGCAAGAAATTACTAATGCTTTTTATCAACCAATCTCAAAGGTTTTACACTTTTGTGATCCAATGAGTTAATTCTACCTCTTATTTGGCCTCATCCCAAGAAAGAGTGCCATTGTTTTTAAAAAAACTTACGATAAACATGATATTTATTGAATGTTTTTTATGAAATGAGAAAATATCAATGGGAAGTAAACTAGTGAACCGACAGATATCAATGGGATGTAAACTAGTGAACCAACGATATGCACCGATTGGACGACCGGCCACGCGTGACTGGACGCCACCGGTTGTCCGATAGGTGCATATCCTACTAATTTTATTAGCTCTTTCTATACTAAATCGGACATTTTAAAACTACCCAAATGATTAAAATTACGATTTAATTCCTCGAAAGAATGATATACACCAAAATTGATCTACCGGATTCCGGCGAGTCGGGGGCGATTTGGTGAACGCTTATCCTGCTCCTATATCCTCGGGCAAATAGGTCTCGGCATATCAATGGCTGTCACTGTTAGTTCAAAGTTCAAGACGAAATAGCATTTACGTGTGTGGTGACGCAATTTCATAACCTTGGGTTAAGGCTATTAACGCTAACTTTGCAAAAACATAAACTCTAAAAATATTTTATAATATTAACTTAGGGTTGAAATTTAATGTGTTTCTTTGTATGTCCATGCGGTAGATCAAGTCGTAGTGTAATGTTGTAAATGATTGTAATCCCCTTAAATTGACATGTGCGCTATGGTTCATGGCAGGATGCGTAGTGGTGCGTCTCCTAGTTGTAGATTACTTTATTGTATCATTTAAGTTTTGGTGTAATAGTAAAGCTTACATAGTAGAACCATAGGAAAGGTGTTGAAGTAATCTCATCCCATAATTGAATTTTATACTTGGTTTCAAATGTTTACCAATATCTACAAATTTTATTGTAATCACAAAACATATAGCTATCTAAATTTTTTATAATGATAAATATAACATGTCTCTTTTATAACGTGTCATTGTCATTGGTAAGCTTTGCTTGTATACTCTTGCAACATTACTTTAAGATCCTTAATCTTGCAACATTACTTTCAAATCCTTACCCAAAGTAAAGATATTTTTATTGAAAAACCTACTCATCAAATATTTTTATCATATTGATATCATTTTAGTCAATAATCACTTTATCATATCGATATTGTTTCAATATTATAATCTTAACTTCAAATATAGTTTTAGTTCATACCAAGATACATTTTTAACGTCTATTAAAAATTATTATGTTCTCGACAAGGGATATATATAAATCACTTACCTCCTATTAATTTGCTCATAGACTTTAGAATTTTTTTCTCATGTTATGGTTTTGGATGGTCTCTGTATAGTTCAAAAAAATTATTTATATGATTTTTATAAATAATGCAAATTTGTTATGTTTTGATTGGGTTAAGTTGATGACGTATTTCTCGGGAATTCCCTCCCACTTGGATGGTGGAGCGTGCTTCTGTAGCTTCTCATATGGGGCCCACTCATGTCATGTTTCTGTAGCTTCTCTTGCAGGATTGGTTGGGTTTGCGGTTTTGTAACTTGGGAAGTGTGTTGAATATAGTTGGATTGTTGTGCGCATTGAACAGTTCTGCATTTTAGTGTGCAAGAAACACTTAATGAACATGGTTTTTCGCAAGTTGATGTTGACGGGAGTACATATTCACCGACTCTAGTTCTATTCCAAAGGAAATGGAGAGGCTTACTAATTTGAATAAATTGGTTCTTGCAAACAATTTTCTCAGTGGTGTGCTATTTTTGACAATGTTTTCAATTGTATTGCACTCTAAAAAAATATTTTGGCTCAAAACAATTTATCCAGAAATTTGTCCGAGTCTATTGGTTCACTGACTAACTTGCTTTCGTTAAACCTTTCATACAACAATTTGACAGAGCCATTGCCAAGTTCCATCTCAAGTTTGATCAATATCAACGATGTGAATCTATCTCATAATTTATTTTTATGATTACTTGCCATATGGACTTCCAAGTCTTTAGCAATTAGTTGTGTTAGATATGTCATGTAACTTCTTCAAGGAAAAAACACCTACCCTTATCTGTCACGTGTCATTGGTCGATGAAGAAAACTGTTTATAGGAACCAACAAACGTTTTTTGAGACTTCTGGTAGAAAAAAAAAACACATTTGGGGCCAATTTTAGGAGGGGTGTTTGGTGTCTTGGGCCTCGTCCTACTTGTGATGGTGTTCATTTTCGTTGTCCTTAAACACGAGTGAAGGGTTTCCATTGGACACACTAAAAGCGATGTAAATCCTTCAATACGTAGAGGAGGCGAATTAGTAGTTGGAATTTCAGTTAGCTTGTCAAGCCTTAGAGAGTCTTTTGCTTATGAACAATTGTTTCACTCAACGAGAGAGTTTAATGCTTCTAATCTTATAAAGAATGGCAGGAAGGCCACTCAGGAGATCTCTATCAAGGGTTGTTGGATGATGGTGTTCCTATTGTTGTAAAAATGATTGATTTAAAATCATTCAGAAGAGATGGATACCTTGCAAAGTTATATATATTTGGAAAGGCCTCACACAAAAGGCTAGTTCCTAGTTCCTATGCTAGGTAGGACCACCAAAGCTCGACAACCAAAGATTCCAACTAGGAGGTCGTAAGTGTGCTAACCTTCAATCTAAAGTTCGTAATCTCCCTCCACGTGTTGTTGATATCTTCATTCATATTGGGTGTCCTCTTACTCTCTTCCGTTTCGGATCTTGTAGGTGTGGGGGGGCTCAGTCCTCATGCTCGCGGATGTGGTGTAGAGGGATTTGGTTTGCTGAGAAGGAGATCACTTCACATATCTGTAGTAAGGATTTATCCCTGCTACAGGGGCAGGAATGGCTCCCTTGTGCCTATAGGGCACAAGGGTAGGTTCCTGCTCTTAGAAAACAGGAAAAACGAAAGGGAAAATAGAATAAACAGAGCAACGAATTTAAACTAAGCTAATCTAAACAAGAATAAGCAAATGGCAGCTACTGCAAACTAGATCTAGGAGCTAATAACATAAAATAAAGGAGGGGATGAAGCCCCTGTGAACCCCTCTGCAGAAAACAGTTTAGGGTTCCGCCTCCTTGAAACCTGCAAACAACCTAAGCTATTACACTAGCAAACCTGCAAACAATGTCAGTGAAAAAACTGCAAATGAAAATATCAGTTAGAAAGCAAAACAAGCAAATAAACATGAAAAGAAATTATACCTCACTTAGGGGGAAATGGGCTACCATGCCCTAGCTCATGGGAGCAGCTCTCTCTTGGTTGGGAAGCAATGGCTTGATGAGATGGAGATGGAGGAGAGGGAGAGTGGGTGGTTTGAGAGCAAAAGGTCTCAAAGCATCCATGAGCAACATAACAATAGGCAAGTGAGGCTTTTTTTGAGAGTGACCCCCCACCCTCCTTTTATAGTTTTTCCAAGGGATTTTAGGGTTTTAAGCCCTTGGTCAGGGCTTTAGCCCCCTTTTTGGGCCTTTAGCCACTCCTGCCCTAACTTTAGCCCCTTTTTGAGGGCTTTAGCTCCTAGGGGGCTATTTTGGGCTCTTTTTTGGGGTTTTTAGCCCTTTTTTTCATCTTTGGGCTCTTTTGGAGGTGTGGGGGTTAAATGGAAGGTCTTATGGAGTGAAATGAGTGTTGTGAGATGACATCCTTGGGTGGTGTAGGACATTGAGAGCTATGTGCGGAGTTTTTGGGTTAACAATATCTATCTAGTAACAAAAACACTTGTTGTTAAATGATCACCATCTTTTTGCTACGACAAATTTCATTGGAGGAGCAGGTATATGTATTTGGCTAATGATCACCATC
Organism: Pseudotsuga menziesii; assembly: GCA_001517045.1. Classification (NCBI taxonomy): domain Eukaryota; kingdom Viridiplantae; phylum Streptophyta; class Pinopsida; order Pinales; family Pinaceae; genus Pseudotsuga; species Pseudotsuga menziesii. The sequence goes on along the minus strand of LPNX010260464.1, from coordinate 196,463 downwards.
TTTTTGCTTTTAAGCTTGGATGTGGGAGCAACACTAATACAAGAGCAGAACTTTTAGCACTTTGGGCATCATTACGGGTCGCCAAAGATATTGGGTTGCCTTACCTACATATCTTTGGTGACTCCTCTGTGATTATAAATTGAGCAAAGGAGGAATCCACCATTGACATGGTGAACCTTGAGGCTTGGTGCTACAATGCCAGACTTCTCATGTCCTCATTCACCTGGGTGGATTTCAGTCATGTCTATAGGGAACATAACAAGAGGGCAAACATCTTATCCAAGGAGGGGTTGTTTTTGCCTCCTGGTCATCTCTTGCTTACAGAATCATATGATGATGAGTTTATTGGGGAAGACTCATTCCAGCTTTTTTAGAATATGCTCATTCTATTTCAGTTATTTATCTCATGGATATTTTGAGCTATTTCTGGTTTTGCTGAGAAACTGTTACAGGATTTTTGAGAGTCACTTATCTGCTTGGATAAGGTGTTTGGGCTCTTGCTATTTTCTCTATGGACATTGCATTGACTGATGTATTTTATTTCTCACTTATGAGAGGACCTCACATGTATTGACACCCATGTGCTGAGTGTATATTTTACACATCTTCGGTATTGTTTTTATTTCTGTTCTGAACTGTCATGTAATGTTATATTTTACTGATCTGTTTAACCCATTGGGGTTTGAATAGATGACTGATGATGTACAAGGTTACCTTTGATTCAATAGAATATCAAGGAACTGCTTTTTTTCGACTTAAAAAAATAACAAAAGCACTCATTGCCCCCGATCCTTCGATTCATTCAAATGGTGAAAGCGATCTCGATTATGGACCACCACAGGATTTTCACGAGAGTTACGAGATGCGCTAGAACTCAAGAACCTTCATTGAGCTAGGCAAGGTCTCGCTAAGCTTGGTCATTCCTTGGCCATAAATTCAGTGTCACTTTTGAGGGCTACGAAGAGAATCTCAACGGAAGATACCTTACAGTAACTGAAATGGATAACCTGTCACAAGATATCAATTGGAGTAGCTGAAGGTCTCTCATTTCTCCATCACAAGTGCACACCGACTCTTGTTCATAGGTTTTTTCCATTCGTTCCTGAGTTTCCATACTTATTTGGTGTGTGCCTTCTGAAATGCTATTTTTTTAGAACAATAAACCTATTGTTTCTCTCACATATCCTCAATGTGCATAACACTAGGAGCAACATTTTCATTAATGTGACAAAAGTAAAGGGTGCAAGATTGTGAATATTGCAAAGGTTGAGTCTCTCCATTTGAAGATTCTAAAGATCTACAAGATTGGAAGATTATGGAGTTTGAAAAGTTTTGGTATGATGTGTTATGAATATGTCTCTTATTAGCTCATAATAGTGTGTATAAACCTGTGTCCTCTCACACCTCAATCCACATGCTCTCATTACCTTTGTGTATCGAAGTCTTAATAAGATAAGATGAGACAGTGTTAAATATGTCAAAGAGGATGCGACCTCTCCTCTTGTGAGCTCTCATTTCCATGGTATTTCCGACGACGCATAATCTCTCTCCATGCATAATGTATGAAGACATGTGTGTTGGTGAATTGTATGGATTATGATAGGAGCACGTTTCTGCTATTTGCTGGAGTATCTATGTATTGATGAATAAGGAGCCATTTCCAAAACATAGGAGTATTATCATACATGTTATTGTGTTGTACATGATTACCAATGTAAATTATAATCTTTTAGCCAAAGTTTTTCATGGCAAGAAATTACTAATGCTTTTTATCAACCAATCTCAAAGGTTTTACACTTTTGTGATCCAATGAGTTAATTCTACCTCTTATTTGGCCTCATCCGAAGAAAAAGTGCCATTGTTTTTAAAAAAACTCACGATAAAGATGATATTTATTGAATGTTTTTTATGAAATGAGAAATGCTAGAAACCACTCTAGCATTAGTTCTTCTAGCATTAAATTCCAAGAAAACATAATATAAAAGGTTGTAGTAGGTTGTGGTTACCCATGACCTTGTGGTTGCGACAATGTTTGTCCAACCTGACACGTCTTTAGGGCTTGTCCAACCCGACACATCTCTTCAAGGCCACCACTAACCCATCAAATGTCTTCATGGATGTTGATATTACTCTTTGTCCCTCCTCGACGCCCAGTGCAGTCGCACCTATCCTTGTTCTTCTGAAGGGGATACAACAACAGCCTTTGGTTTCCATTGCTCTTCCAAAACAAATTAAGTTTGTCTCTCCTACCCCGTCCTGAGAAAAGAAGCTATGATAAAACCACAGGCTCATCGTCACACGACACAATTGCGGAGCATTTACAACACTCTGGCTCGCGAGGCAGTCTGCAGTCGAATACTGTGATAGTTACTTGAGAGCATAAAGCATAAGAATGCTATATACAACTCTACATTCCAAGATATCAATGCACCTTTTTTAGCTTTTAAGAATATGCAATTCATTATAGACAGGTATTTCATTTATCAATATTCCTTCTTAATTTCCAGTTTTGCATATTAACTGAAAGCTCATAGATTTTCCATTCACTTAGTTACAAACATTTAGCTCTAAAGGAATTCACGTAACCATTCTTTACATTAAAAGGGTGTTTATAAATGTAGACAAGATGACTAAGTAGATAAGCGAACCTGTTACTAATGCTAAGCAATCATGCAATAGCTAGCATTAAAAGGATTCCCTCCTCCTTCCTCAATGCGAAAAATGGTTCAAAAATGTGCCTGGTCCAAACGACTCAACAACTTTTATAGAGATTCTCAATAACCCAATCTGCTATCAATCTATTTTTACATTATTTTAGAACATATTCTAACACTAAAAACTATACTTGATATTCATTTTTGAAGCAACTTTTAATCATAGGATCTTTTCATTTCAACTTACTATCGCGTAGCAATCATTAACACAGTACTGACGACTCAATGAGGAAATACAACCACATAGGATTATGAATTCTGTTATATGATTAGTGCTCTCGACATTGGACGAAGTTGATTTCTGACTATCCTACATTTTTATTCTCATGAACTAATTTATCAATGCCCTTTCATCAATTCAAGGTAAAAAATAAATTAAGTTGGAAGGAGTTTAGCTTACAGTCAAATTACTATCATGTAATCGGGGCTCCAACAAACAGAGAATTCTGATATACCCAGCTGAGACTTTATCCATCTTCAACAGGTATGTAAACAATATTTTGCAGTAGGTATTTAAACAATATTTTGCAGTAGGTATGTAAACAATATTTTGAATTGGACCATAACATTAGAAGCTTTCGAACAATTAAATTTGGCATTGAAATTTGTTGAGAATAAATTTACTGGCTAATATTATAATAGGAGAGTTAGAATACATTTCAACCAGATTTACTGGAATAATTAGAACAACCAACCTACATTGGTTCCTCTGCTTATTTTGAATTAAACATTTATGAATCTAGGAGCACACTTCATCAATTATAACTAAATATAATGGTATCTATGTGCCAATTTTTCAGAGATTGTTGACTTACATTGAATTTCAGTTGCAGGTGTTTAGAAAATCCAGGGAAAATGAGACAACAACGTTCAATACTATCGTCTCCTTTTGTGCTTTAGATCGATTTATCCATCAATCCAAGCCGGCTTGTCTACGCAATTCATCATTTTCAAATTCAATCTCTGGCTGGGGAAAATTGGAAGTTGTTTCTTCTTACAATATGAAAACCCTTTCTTTGCACTTGTATTTTCTTCCAACGAAACAATAAAATGAATACATAGAGCAATCTCAGGCTCTTATCCACTCTCCCCCTTTTTTCCAGAGTTATTTCAATTTCTAGAGATCTCGGCTGTTCTTGGTCGCAACCCTTCTTGGTTCTTCGGGATTTCTGTCTTGGGTAATCTATTGCCCAACAAACTTGATTTTCTTTAATGAATTAGGGAAAACTTATAAACTTGATAGCTCTTGAAGTGCATCTGCCACTTTACCTGTTTTCCATGTAGGCCAAAGTTCACCTTGAAGTTATGAAACTAAATAAGCTCTGGCAAGAGGGGGGAGCGAGGAGTTGGAATAAACTACCCTCAAGAACATCATTATCTTCGATAGAAGCTGAAAGGTAATGATCTTGTTGTTATTCTTGTCATTTCTATGGGTTCCATGAACTTGAATTGTCCAACATTTGTCATCTATCCAATGACGGGTGTTCTATGCAGAGAACATGTGTTCACTGAACATCTTCTATTTATTTTAGCAATGAAACTCCTTGGGTTTTCGGAACTTGCTGACATGTAAAAGTTATGAAGATTCTCATCAAGTGTCTAACATAATGTCCATGCATTTGCGATGCTCCAGTTCACTCAAGCATTTGAGATGCTCCAGTTCACTCAATCCATCAGCGTGGATAACATGCACTCAATTGATCATCTTATGTGGCACAAATGGACACTGTACACTTTTTGAGTCATTTGGAATACAATATTAAAAATCAAATGAAATAAGGGTTAGTCTGCCATGGGTGTTACCAGTTTAATATATTATATAGATAGATTAGAGATAGTCTAATTTTCATGTATTGGATGTACATGGCGCAATGGCAACCAGGGTGCCTGGAGACAAACTCAAATTCATCATTATAATGTTGTAGATGATTAGTTCATTCAGCAGTTGATCCTGCTGCTCTTCCTGCTGGTTTAGACTTGGGATTGGGATGTCCCAGGGGGGAAGCCTGAATAAATAATAAATGTATCAATAATTTATTATACCATTGATCTGCAACAAGAGGCGCAGTTTTAGATTCGAAAGAAATATTCAAACATTCAAACTTACCATACATTAACACATCTCTCTCCCACACGTGCACATTCACAGATGATAACATATTGATGCAATTAGAGAAAAGCTTAACAGTGCAGGATTGATACGGTTTTGCGAATTGGAATCCTGAACAAGTTAAAAGCAAAATGCACACAACACAAATATTTAAACTAGTGTTTGTATTGCAACATAAAAGTTCCGTGTAATGCTCTATGAGAGAGAACATCAAAATTTATGTTCAAATGACCTTGTTCTGATTTTTTAAATGTCATTTGCATTCATGAAATAGAAGTATGATTGAGAAAATCCACTCCATATTGGGGGCATCCTCTCTCTTGTAAGAGATTTCTCCCCATTGATCAACACAGATCAATACCCTCCCATAAAAAAAATTAGCTTCCATACAATGCAGTCGCTTCTTTTAGAAGGGAAACCCTAATTGTTCTACACATCTCTTCTTTAAATGATTTTTAAGAAGAACTAAATATATTATAACCGCATAAACAAAGAAATCATAAATTTGCAAATTTATGAAATCTTTGTGTTTGCACTTAAAATATATTTATTTCTCTCTGTTTGTTGAAGAGAGGGACGACCTTGTTGACTAGGAGGCGTATTCATGATAGGATTACTCGTCATTGAATCCTGATTATCATCATTCTCCTCTTTTGGGTCTCGAACCTTAGACCTAATAGCTATGGACGGGGTCTCTCCTGTACTTAATTTCTAGATAGAATCCATGTCTTGGCCAATGCTCTCGCTTTTCTTCTGTTTCCGTGCCATGGCCTATATCAAAATATAATAATAAAAACCCAAATAGAAATTAGTATTAGGTCTTGGAGTTCCACTTTATTCTGAGCCGGGTCTAAAAGGTGATGTACTTCTAAGTCAAAGCTTTTCCATTATCAGATGAATTTACAAAGATTTTCCATACAACAGTCAGATAGGGTTATCTTGTGTTTTCTCGAAATAACCTTCAAAAACCTATCTTGTAACTTCTACAACTATAAAATCTCGTTTTTTGTCCTCTATTGTCTTACACCCACTTAAACTAATAAAATCTACCAGCATACACATCTGCCTACCTTTCAGAATCTAGACTAAACCTGCAGGGATCTATCCAGTATCTACAAATTCCATGATCTAGCATGAATATTAATCCTCAGGATGGGAAAAATTGGTGAATTGTGGTACGAGATCAAACTGATCTTTACACAGCCAATGGAATTAGAGACGCAATACTCATGAAATATGTCAGATTCAGTCGACCATAATATTGTAGGCACTCTTGTCGGATTCAAAGTCGACTTTACGTGCTAAACACAACAATAATTGCAAAAGCTAGTAGCATCTTTGCATATCTCTGCTTTGACCGCAAGGACCGACTCCACTCTCCTTGTAACTATATATTTTGTTATCATTATGTTGCAAAGGGAGCATCCTCAAAGGGGACCAACTCCTCTCTCTCCTTCAAACTATATATTTGTTATGTTTACAATGCGGAAGGAGCAACCTCAAAGGGGAGCGACCTCCATGAGGAGGACTAACGCCACTGACTCCCATTTTTGCATTGTTACTGTATGTTGTTTCTCATGTGAGTTGGCTGTTGAAAGCCGCACCTTAATAGTTAATAATCAAGATCTATATTTGTTTGTTGAAAGCTGAGTCCAAATGCTTGATAGTCGAGCTTAAGAGCCAACTCTAATTCTAAGTGCTCATAATTGAGCTCTATTACTTTATGTGTTTAGAGCCAACTCTAATTCTAAGTGCTCATAATTGAGCTCTATTACTTTAGAGACATCTTTTTAATTTCAGAGTCAAACTCTATATTTGAAAATTAAACACTTTTATTTTTAATTATCTAAAAGTATGCTCTAAAGTAGATGTTTTAATTTGAAGTATCAGTTCCAATCATATATTTGAGGATAATACTTCACAATCATTATGATGACACATCTTTATGAGAGGTTTGTATTTTTCCTTCTACCTCGTGGATACATGGTTTTGTTATAGAAACCATTTTAGGCTGAAATAGTAGTGTGTATGGTACTAAAATAAATCAAATCAAAGAAATTCAAAGAAGCTGCCTGCCAGATAGCTATCTGCTATTGAAGCAATCAGATGTTCTATCTGGAAAGCAATCAGATGTTCTGTTTGGAAATAAACCAATGAAAAACTAGACATTCTACGAGCAACCGTTACAACTGTATAGTTCTAAAAGCTTAGAAACAGTTTACAGCCGTTACAACTGTATAGTTCTAAAAGCTTAGAAACAATTTACATAAGGTAGGGAATAGCTGCCTTTAGCAGCCTCCCTTGTTTATTTATAACTTAGCCATCCATGTATTATTTAGTTATAACTTACTCGACTTCTTTTTTGCATTCTTTTTTAAAGTTCCATGACGTTTGAAGTAAATGTTCATGCATATTATTTTTTGAAGTTTTCCTATTAGACTGTCTTGGAGAACAATGTTTTAACCATGGCATCCAACTACTCTCATGCGCTCCTGTACAAGAGGAACACGTTTCACCCGTCCTTGTTAGCCATGTGCATGTGCTTGTGTTGGAAGGTTAAATTGGTTTCTTTTGTGTTTTATTTTTTAATTTATGTGACCTTGGAAGTAAATGGTAATGTAGATCTTTTTTTGTTAAGTTTTCCTGTTGGACTGTCTTTGAGATCAATGTTTTACACCATGGAAACCAATTACTCTCATGAGTTTCCGTACAAGAGGAACAAGTTTCAACTGTCCTCGTTAGTTATTACACTTTAACTTGGCTCCACTTTCCTCTCTAAATAACAAGAAAAGATAGGTGATGTTCCAAGTTAATTCTATCATGATTTCTAAGTAGCACGTTGGTATCTTTCTTGGCATGAATGCAAAGTTAAAGGTCATGAAATATCCTTGGGTTGTTTGGTTGGCTTTGTTGAATTTGAAAGAGAAACACATCATTACTTTCTTTCTAATTATCACATTCATGAGTTGTTATAAGGAATGCTATTGAAAGGTAACATATAAAACAACGGTTGTAGTGCTTCTATGCATTGGTCCTTTTTTTTTTACTACAAGGATATGATTTGTCCATACTTGAGAGAAGTGATTGTTTTGCAAAATCTATGATATAGTCTATTGTATGATGTTTAATGTGGCAATTTCTTATTTCAATGCAATATTTTTTGGAAGTAGGCTTGACATGTCATTATCCATTTACCAATGATTTATTAGCTGCTATGTTGCATGGCGAATGAGTGTATGATAAGTTTAGAACTTTATGTTTTCAAATGTGATTTAAACTTTGGAAAGTGCATTTATCCTCTATTCCGTGTTAACCAAACACCATTCCGGTGGTAGATACATTTCATCTTTAAAGCAACTAGGGAGAAAGCCCTCATTTCAAAACCCCTTAAAACAGAATCATGGTGGGAAGAGCAATATAAAAAGAGCCAAGAATCAATGTATAGTTTCAATCAATCATCTGCATGGCCTTTGTATTAAACTGCAAATGCATGTTTTCAAATGCAATTTAAACTATTGAAACTGTATCCTCTATTGCATGCTAATAAAATGTCATTTGTGTGATAAATGCATTTCATCTTTAAAGCAACTAGGGAGAAAGTCCTCATTTCAAAACCTGTTATTAACTTAACTGCTAAGAGAGTCCTTGATTTTATGCTTATATACAATTCAAAACTTCCATTTTTTTCCTTAGCTTCAATCTATTTATTATGTCCCCGAGATAAAGTTTTCAGTTGGGGACATTAGTTCAGGGTTGACTTTAGATTCAGAAAGAAACCTATTGTGCAAACCTTAGGAAATGATATTTAAAAAAAAATAATTTTTAAAATAACAATTTTCCAACATTTGATTAGTTGATTGAAGCCGACATCTTCCTTGTTTTGTGTTCCCACCACGTCGTGGTGGGAAGACGTTAGCCTATTTAAATGCTAAACCTACAAGTCTTAAAAGGGTTCACAAATTTCCAAGTGGTTTTTGTTGCGTCTATGTCAAATTCTGGAAAGGCATATATAGTTCGAGTACTGTTGTAAACAACTGTAATAACCTATTTATTGTTTATTATGTCGCCGACCACGAAAATTTATAAAATGGCAGGATCGATTAGTTCAACAGCTAGGGTTTTCATTGTTTTTTCATTTCCCTAAGGTTTTGTTAAGTTGAAAACAATTATTATATATATATATATTTTAAAATTGGTGCAATTTTGCTTGGATCCTTTTGCACACAATGGTGGTGACGTCTTTCTGGGGAGTTGCTCCCTAGGCTTTGGCAGTAGGGCTTACATCATTAAAATATCCATTTGTATTATTCTTGCAAGTATGTTGTTTATCATGGGTGGGAAGCGAGCTGGATGGTACGATTGAAGGGCTATGATGGGGATACATTTAATGCATCCAATGTAAAATGTTTGTCCTTGTTTTATTGTTATGTGCTTTCTTAGCTGGTGTGGTGGATTTGGGATAGACTATGGATTCTGCATTAGTACAATACTTTATGAATTCTTCAGATTGATAGGTTTAGCATCCATTTAACATTTATGGATATTTCCATATTTTAATGGAGTAGAGATTTATTGGATAGATGGTATTTAACACTTCACCAGTTGGTCATTTATAATAGCCAGTTGTAATTTTTATTCTTGAAATTAGTTGATGTATTTACTACTTCATACTCTACTTCGAATTCCCAAAGAGAAGTTTCGAGTCTCTTCGTCTGTCTTGTTAGTCTGCACTTTCTCAGCAGACGGGGAGCGTAAAATAAAATGCAGGATTCTCTTCTTGTTTAACCATTTTTGTCGATTTATAAGGAGTGTATGCAGATGTATTGAACTCTCAGCTTGCGTTGTAAGTAGAATTGTGGAGTTTCCATTAACTCTGCTTTTGTTTGAAGTAAATATTTCGTTCCTTGACATTCACTCTATGTTTGTTATCGTTACATGTGCTTCGACTACATATGTATAAATACTAGGTATTGGTTTGTAATTCTATTACTGGAGAGATCTTATGATCTGGTCATTTCAAATAATAGGTATTTAGTTTCTACACAACATCCCTTTCATGTTATGATACTTATTAGATAATTTATGGTACTTAAACATTATCTCTCTCTCAATCACGGTTTCATTGCGAACATCAAGATTTAACAACTTGCAAGTCAATGCTCCCAGTACTAGCTAGAAAGAGATTGGGCAGATCACGTTAGCTTAGGCCTATTTCACAAGTTCAGTGAGTCTCTTCCGTCCCAGTTCAGTAGACACAATACAATAAAGGTAAAGAACAAATGGATGGAACCACCGGTGATTCCCTAACCTTTACATCATTTTACTTCGCTGCAACTAGGACTGCTTACTTTGGTGTTATCATCGATGGTATTGGTAGTGAGGATTCTCCATGGGATAGATTAGCTTTTGAGATCCCCTATCAACAAATAACCTATTTCCTTCATTGAACACTCCATGTTTCTTTCTTGTCTGGTGAGATGGAAAGTAGGAGCTATTCCAAGAGGACTAGATTAGTTGTTTTTGAAAGCGTGCTCCTAAACCCCAGGAGATAGGGAGATCAGGGCCTTTATTCTCTCACTTGGACGGAAATAGGCCAAGTGAGGAGGGAATTTCACTTTCCCCTCGTACAGGGATTAAATACCTTGGATTCTCTAATAGAAGTTGATTCTATAATGAATAGAGATGGATGGAACAAAACAATGCTTTTTTGGGGCTATTATTTGTTTTTCGTTCAGGTACAGAGAATCTTATTTTAGTTTCTGGTGGTCTTTCCTTTGACATGGATCAAATAAGTGTAGGGGGAAAGCTTGCATTAAGTGGGATATGAAGCAGCTTTGTTCCAACCGTGCTGAAAGAGTCACTTTCCCAACTTCTATAGACACCATTTGACCATAAATCTCCTCCAAAATTTTAGCTTGAGTGTTGTGGATCATTGTCTCTCTCACCCATCATTGTATTTCCAACAAATTCACCAGTAAAAGAGGTTGAAGTAGAAATTTAAGGGCCTACCTATAAAGTTGTTTAACCAACAACATGAAACGTTTACCGAGCAAAAGGCATCCGAGAAGGAACCATCTCCATGAAGGAGCCAAACATTGATGCCGAAATACAATTCATAAAGGAATGGATCGATACACCTAACATTGGCAATGACATGGATAAATCTTGTAGGAATGACAATAGACATGAATGGATTTATCATAATTACCAAGAACCCCGATGATGTGTTAGGTAAGTGATTAAACGATTAGATATAACTATTCTGAAAAAAAAACCTTATGCTTTATAAGGTAAGTGGAAATACGAGTCCAAAACAATGGCTCTAGTTTATTTTCCATTTATAATGGAATACACTTTCTATTTATATGGATTATTATACATTTAATATATTATTGTGATTATTAATTTTTGTTTCCTTAATTTTTACCATTTCTCTAAGTATTTTATATGTTTTTATTATTTCTAGTTTAATAAATTGTTTTGTCTTTTTTAATACAAATGTATTAGTAATTAATGAGAATAAAAACGTTTGGAGATCACTTTAGTTAGCATAAGGATCTAACCAAAATGTATCTAGGTATTGAGACTCGATGGACCTAATATCTAGCATTTCCATGTGTAGGAACCTAATATCATATCATTTCCATGTCAAGGCCAAAATATGATATATCTTAGCATTTGCATGCCAAAGTTACTAGTATGGTCATATTTTTGCTTTGACGCTAGTATGATGTCTAAGGTTAAGTCTGTGGGAATTTTATAGATGAGAATGAATATGAGATTACAAGTATCAAATCAAGTATCTATTATTAATTTAATTTTGTGTCTCTTTTGAGGCTTAGATTGGAGTCTAGATTTTGTGTCTACATTCTTATTTCTATAGCTTTTGTCTTATAGTAACATGTATTGGAAATAACATTGCCACCTCATGGATCTTGTTCTATAGCATTATACACAACAAGAAAATCCATCTTTCAACATCACAAGTTAGCACCACTTATGTTTTGTGGCATTAAAGTGGTGGTATTAGAACCAGTTATAGTTTTGTGGTATTAATACAACTTATTTTTGTGGTGTTAATGTTTATTAATAATATTGGAAATTTATTTTTTCATAGAAATGTCTTGTTGGAAAATACCATGAAGTGGTGCTAAGTTATTATTTGCCACATGGACATGTACAAGAAGGATTTAATTACTAGAATTTGTACCATAAACACTACAACTTTACCAATAATTATTTTGTAAATACATCAATTAAATTATTTATCTTATGTTTTATTCATTCAAATAAATGATCAAGATTAATTTATGAATATTTACAACCGAATTACAACATATTCAATTCTTTATTTTTACACTATTTAAACAAATAAACTCACAAGATTATTCACAAGATTAATTTGCGAGGCTTTGCAGGCACATCGAACTTACAAATAATTATTTTATAAATAAATTCAATTCAATTATTCATTTATAATACTATTTAAACAAATAGCCACCTAAGATTTTTATTAATGACAAATAATTAAAAAGAATCATGTTCAATGTATTACTATTTTAAAGTAGCTATACAAATTATTACTTGAAATTTGTTTAAATTCAATTGATAATGTTTTCATTAATCTTATTAAATTTTTTGATGGACATAGATATAATTAGTATGTTCTTAGGAGCACACATGACCTTAGGCTAAAGGAATCTTACTGTTAGAGAAATGTCATGTTGGCTAGAGGCATATGATGGTGTTAAGTGCTTATTTGTTGCATAGACATGTACAAATATGATTTAACTATGTTTATTGGCACAAATAATTATTTTGTAAATAATTCATTTTGTTTTTCATTTAAATAAATGCTCAAAACTAATTTATGAGATTTTACACTAGAATGCCAACAAATTCAATTATTTACCTTAAACAAAAAAAATCACATGATTCATTTATGAGACTTTGTACCACAAGCACAACAAGTTCATAAATAATTACTTTGTAAATAACTCAATCCAATTATTCATTTTCAATATTATTTAAGCAAATAAATACATATGATTCTTAATATTGTCAAATAATTAAAGTCAATTATTTTCTAGTTATTACCATTATAAATTAGTAATAAAAGTTATTAGAATTGAAATTATATTTATTTGATTGGGTATATTGTATTGATCTTATTAAATTTCTCTTGAACATGATTAAGGGAGGAAACATTTACCTTTGGCCCTAAAAGAAGGTTTAGGAATCTAGGACAAAGAAAGATTATCATCACACATGTGTTCTTAAGAGTATTCTTAGCCTCTATTTGTGGGAATTGATGCCATTATAAATATTTCATCAATAGTGATAGATCTACTTGCACTTACCCTAGTTAAGAGAATAAACCTAGTCCTTGGGATAAATGAAGCTTATATGCATGTAGTGATAATAATGATGTTTTGAGCCAAGACAAATTAATTTTTGAGAGGATCCATGGCCTTATAATAGGGATAGAGGGAAGAACTAGAGGGGATATAACTAGGTACATGTCTTCGAAGCATAGCCATAATTACAGGAGCAAACCCAGGCCTTTGACATTAAGCAAAACCTATAGAAATATTAGATTAAAGTGTATACCTTGAAACACCACATAAGACCTCTTGTGGGTATCCTTGGACTAATATTGGGGGCATAAATGTCATTAAGGGGTTTTAAGCACTATATGGGTTTTAAGTCCCTTGTTATGTTTGAAGGGGGAGACCTAGGCCTTAGCCCCTAATTAAAAAAAATTGGCATCCATGCCAAAAGAAACACCTTGAACCACTACACCTTACCTACGAGGGGTATTATTTACCCCTAAGTGAGGGCATCAAACCAAATTCTGAGGTTTTTCCAAGTATATATGGATCTCATGGTTTTGTATAATGGCATACGAGGAAACATGGGTCTTAATTGCTAAGGGAAACTTTGAAACACACTCATGAACTCCCAATGTTACTATTGGAATTTGAGTGTTGATATAGTGACACTAGATATGGGCCTTAGAGCCCTGGACTTAATTGTGGGAGGAATCACTTGAATTCGGCTCAAAAGGAATGTTTTAGGAAGCTTGAGCTAAGAGCAATGACTCAAGCTGTCACATTGGAGATCATGCACTATGTAAGAGATCATTATCGTTAATGTGGGATATGGGTGGCCATATGTAGTTTTTTGCACTAAAAATGGGTCTTGGACCATGGCTAGGGAATAAATTGAGGGAATAATACCCCAATATAATATTATTGACATAATGAGCAATTATTAAAGACATGAACTTGTTGAGGCCTGGAAAATTACAGGTAACAGCAGTTAAGGATTCTCCCCAATAAACGTTCCCAACTAGCCTACTACTGTTTGGTATGGGGAATTCGTCCAGTTTACGGTTCGACCACCGTAGGTCAAGTAACAAATTAAAAGGTTTTACCGGTTACGGCCCGGTCTACCGTATATATTTTTAGTTTTTTTGTGTTTAAGTTATGATGTGCAAGTGCCTATCTAAAATGAAAATTGATAGAGATAACGAGGAGTGTCACAATGTGATGCACAGGTTCTTACCTCTCATCTTAACTCTCTCGCATCTAAATCACACACAGCAAGAAACTAAATTTAACTAACTAACCTATCCTTAGGGAGCAAAAAATATCAGTTATAAATGAGTAATGTATTTATATGCATGTATTAAGAAAAATTACAGATAACTATTATTTATTTCAGAACACATGAACATTAATAGAAATATGTACAACAAGATAGCTTATTTTTTATGACAACCTTCATTACTCACAGTGGAAATTTCAGAGAATAAACTATAAGACATTCATAGCATAAACATAAATGCAATGATTTAGAATGATCTCACAATTAATGGACATAAGTTGAAAACGAAATAGTTCACATTCAACTGATCCATAGCAAAGCATTTGAAACATTCCACCAAACTTTCTCGAGCAGAAACTTGTAATTCTTTATTGCAAAAGGAAGTAGTTCTTCTTACAATATACTCTCAAAATTTGCTTGGGAAAGCAGTCTCTTCTACATCTAAACTCTCCTATATTTATACAAAAAAGCAAAACCTTTGGGCTACTCCCAAATGACTTTTGGGCTTCCCCAACCTTTCGATCCCAAAATTTTGTCTTGTAGTAAGTGCTCATAATTTATACAATATATTACATTTAAAATCAAAATTTAAGAGAACATTTTATGAAGAGGGGCCCGCTTGGTCATTTATGAACTTTTTCCATGCCTGGGACTCTGTTGCTATGCCTTCAAAATCCGAGGGTTCAAGAAAATGGATATTTATCTCATACTTAGCAGCCTAATTCTTAACTACTTCTATTCTCGCTGGACTCAGGCGTAGCCGGTCTTCTAGTAAATGGATACTTACTGCTGCATGAGCCACTACATTCTTCAGAATCTGTTCATCTAGATCCTTGACTTGTTGGATCTCCTGCTCATCTTCCCGATACATGTTCTATAGATGTTCGATGAACAGATCATGTTTTTGTATCATATCCAATCTTTTTTCTGCAGAAACCTGGCATCTATTCGATGTGACCAACACTCTTCTGTAGTATTCCACACATGCTCCTTTCATTTTCTTTACCGTTTTCTTAAATTCTTCTGCAGTATTGATTGCAAGCTCCAACAAATCACAATCCTACTGTAAACTCTGCTGATATTTAACTGGTAGCTCCGCAGGGGGTTCCTCATTTGTTTCTATCCACACTATTCTTCCTGTCAGAATCTCCAGAATCTCTTGAGATCTGTCCACAAAATAAGATGCGGTGTCCAAGATTTCTTCTAATCTTCCATCCATCTATAAGATTTTACATCTTTCTTCCTCAATACACATTTGCAGTTGGTGGATTCTTCTTCTTTGAGCCAGCACATGTTCCTTCAAAGGCTGGACATCTGTCTTCTGTTCACTGGCATCTTTCAGTGATGCTGTTCATGAACCATTATGTCCCTCCAAAACTGCTACCTGCATTTGATACTGTTTCTCTTTTTCTTCAGTGGCAGCCTTCTCTGATTCTAACTCCATTACCCCCTGTTTTCCAACTGGGTCTTCTCTGCACTTAGAGTTTCGTAGGACACCTTGAGGTTATCTTTCTCAGATTTCAATGCTTGATGCTCTAGCTGCAGCCTTTGTAATTTTGTTAAGCTATTCTGAGCATCTTTTTCAATTTTTCTTGCAGAAATTTCTATAGCCTCTTTATTAGCCTGCAGAGTCTGGAGTTCAGTCTTTGAAGTCCTCACTTCATTCTGCATTTCCTCAAATTTCCTCTTCAACTTATGGCCTTCATCTCTCTCTTTCTTCCATGTCTCTTTTAATTGAGCTGCATTCTTTTTGGACTGCTCAAGATCCGTCATCAGCCTATCTACATTATCTTCAGTAGCTTGGGTTAGTGCTACCCCAGGTCTCGTTGTAAATATCGGATCTACATATGTTCCATACACCACAGTCTTATCAGTGATCATCTTTCCTGATTGTCCTCCTGTTTCAACCTTTTTCTCAGTTCTTTTGACAATCCTTTTCTTCTCTTTGTCATAGAAAATGGTGCTAAAATCAGGTATCTCCTCCCCCTCTTTCTGCATGAAAGGTATAAAATTCATTCCAGAAAACACAGCTTGCCCTTGAGTGCTGCCAGAAGTTGCAGCAGGTTCCTGGGGATCAGGATTATCTTGTCCATCCTCTTGATCTGTATGATCATGTTCCTCCTATGTATATATCGAGTCAGTAGTCTGCTGACCTTTTTTAGATCCTATTCATCTCAGACCCTCACTTTCATCTTGTCTTTTCTTTATCTCTTCTTCTTCATTTATCTTTCTCTCCTCCTCTTCCTTCTTTGCTTCTTCCTCTGCAACTCTCTTTCTTTCTTCTTCTTCATTCTTCAGCCAGCTTTCCGCCTCTTATGCTAGTCTTCTAGCATCTTCTTCTCTCTTTCTGGCCTCTTATTCTTCAGCTGTCTCAGTCTTCTTTACAGTTTTACCTTTTTCGCCTACAGTAGTGATTTTTTGTTTACATCTTTTCTTTAAGGCAGTCATATTCTTTGCACTCTTGAAGGTTTCTTCATCCTTGTCCCAGAAATTGGTGTATTCGAAATGAATGTTTGCCTCTTTGCAATGTTCTGCTACCTTATTCTGGGAGTCATTCCTGTGAAAGTTCATTTCACCAAAATGGAAGTGCTCTAGCTCCTGCACAAATTCTGCAGTCTGTTTTACCTTTGAAAACTTATAACTCCCTAGCCAGAAAGGTATGGCAGGAAATGCTGCCTTTTTATGCTCGAACAAAAAACTCCCCACACCATCAAGATATACCTACTTGACTGCCTCTTTATGCAACACATAATCAGTGGCATATTTGGGAAGTAGAGAAGGTGCTCTGGAACCCCCATACATTCTGATATACATACCTTCCTCCATTAAATAGTAGTCTCCATATTCCTCAATGACCTTGAACGCCTCTTCAGACATGCAATTGCATTCAGTCAGGAAAATCAGAGTGTTCAACGACATAATGAAAGGTTCAAATATTTCTCTGTAGTAACTATGGTATTTGTGTGCCCACAGTAACTTGTATGTAGTATATACTGGGGTCCTATCCCTATCCCAATTACACCTCAAGGCTGGAAAAGATTGGGTACACAGTATATAGTCAACTAAAATAGGGCTCATGTAGAACTTTGACTTCTTCTGTGACACTCCTCCCAAGGCTGAATATATGCATGCCAAGAGGCTATTGGATACTATGTTTTCCCAATTGAATATGGTTCCTTGAGTGGCCACATAGAAAATGATTGGTATCCATCCCAATAATTCTATTCAGCATTAGTGCTATAAATATGTAAGGGGTCCGAAGAGTGGATGTATCAAATTCTCCTGATGGCTTGGTTCAAAAGTTTTTCCCTGGTATCATCATCCTCTTAATTGTTTCAACCAGGTCCAAATTTGTCTCTTTCAACCAGCTTTCAGTCAAGTAAATTTGAGCAGGAGGCAGGTGATATGCCATTGAGACATAAGCAGGACTATATGCAGCGTATCCCTGCTTGGCATTATTTTCCAGGATTATCGTAGTTACATCTGCCCTAGGTAGAATCCAGCCGATCACCTCTGAGCATGGGAACAACTCAGGCCTTGTGGCTACCTTCATAAGAGCCGATTTCTTGATATTTGCATAAATAATCAGCTCTTCAAATCCTGCATTAGGCACATTCTGATTTATAATCATCTTGTATATTTCACCCCTTTTATAATCTGGCTCTACCCCAGTGGTAGCTTTGGTATCTTCATATATGTATTCCACCTTGGTGATGATTTCAACCTTAGGTTCTCCTTCAGCAACATGAGCCTTCTTGTTTTGTCTTTTAGACATATCTCCTTTGAAATAGTCACCCTGTCGTAAAAACAGCATGTTCTTAGAAGATTTGAGCTTTTAGTTAGTGTTTCAATGAAGATAATCTGTAACAACCTATTTACCTCTTCCATATGCATTCTCATAGATAAAATATACAGAGTATTAATGCATAAAAGAAAAATACAAGGCAAAATAAATCTTCTTAGTCCACCGACTGCAACTAAAACACAACCCTGATAGAAAACACATCATTTAAACTAGACTGCATTCGAAATAATCTAACTCTTCAATAAACATGAACCACACTGTCAATAAGGCTAATCCTCAAATTGTGAGACCCTATCCTATGATTGAACTTGCGGAAATCCCCAACTCGATCGAAAATAAAAAACCCTCTGGTGTTCACAAAAAAAATGGTAAACGTATATGAAAACTGAAACCCTCCTCAGACGGCCATAAACAACCCCAAAATAGGTGGTGCAGAGAGCGTAACGCTTGTCTGCACCAACTACCTAATCTTTCAGATAGGGGTAGAGCATCCATAACGGCTCAAAACGCAGGCTCAAAAACCCCCACCGCCAAAACTGTCAAACTAACTGATATGCCTCATGCCGCAAGGATAAATATTCATGCCTATCAACTGACTACACACTTACGCGAAAACCTAACCAGGGGAAGACACTAGTTCCCAAAACGACCAATAAAATCAATAAAAAGGAGAAACCATGGTTGGCCTACCTGGAAAAAATGCTGTGCAGTCGGTGGGACGATCCAAGAACCTCCATGATAGAAAACCAATCAAATGAAATCTAGATAGCTGGGCACGATGGTACAGTTCGATCAACTAGGACTGAAGCAGATGCATTTTTCAAAAAAATATAATAATAAAAAAGACTCATCCTCTATATATAACCTTTGGTAAAAATAAATCGGTGGGAAAGCCCTATCGACGAGCGGAAGCACTATATGTCGGACAGATAGTTCACTAAGCAGCCGCAATGGCGGATGACAGATAGACTATGGGTTCTGCGACCAACTAAAATCTTCGGCGATCGGAGGCTCTAAGCACTATGCGTCGGTGATTCAAACCTCACCACTTCCGTCGTGTCGGTGATGCAAAGCTAAACGCTGCCATAGTGTCGGCAATATCGAGCACTAAACGCCGCCGATATTTATGCATCGGCGATCGGAACAACTAATCACTAATGCTTCGACAGATGAAAACAATAAATGTCAAGTCATATAGTTTGATCGATAGCTGCAACGACGGATTCACAAACAACTACGGTTCTGCGACAAAACACAACCCGTCGGCGATTGAAAGTTCTAATTGCTAAATATCGGAACCTTAAACCTGAACGTCTCCATTGTGTCAGCAATGCAAAGGACAAACCCTCCAATCAAAGTAAAAAAACATTTCGATAGTGAAAAACAAAGTCATAGACAATCAAAAGGTCAAAAAAAATAAAGGCCATGAAATCGGCGAGAATAAGAACTTTTTGTTGGGACGTTCATCGTTTCTCTTCCGAAACGTCGGCAATATAGATAACTAGTGCTCCGACTCAATCAGCGATCGAAAAATTAAAAAAAAAAGTTAAGTGTTCAAAATAAAACGAAAGGCTTTTCGGCTAGGATTATGGCCTTAGTTTCTTGGACATGGTCAAACTAGAGACTTAAATCTTAGGACCTAAAGGAATATTCTAGGCATCCAAGGATAAGAAGGTTTCCTTCACCAAACACACATGGTCTCATGAGAGTAACATTGGCCTATGATTGAGGATGTTGGTTCCATTAAATTTTTTTGATTAATATGTGCATGCCTTAGGGAATTGAGAATGATGTTCTAGGAACAAGATTATGCCTTTGAACCTAACGAAATCATCGAAACATCCAAATCCATGAACAATGCCTCCAAGAACTGTGCATGACTTTATAAGGGTATCTATGGTAATATGTATCTACATCTTAGGGCCTTCAACATGGTTAGTGGATGATACCTAAACCTTGGACCCCAAAGGAATATTCTATCTATAGAGGGATAATAAGGTTCCCTCCACCAACCATAGATAGCCTCCTAAGGATATCATTGACCTATAATTGAGGGTTCTAGTACCATTAGATGGTTTTGAGTAGTGTGTACATGTATCAAGGCCTTGGGAATGCCATTATATTGAAGAATACCATGCCTTTAGCCATAAAGAAACCATTAAAGCATCCAAATCCATGAAGAGTGCCTCAAATCACCATACATGACTCCATAGGGGTATCCAAGGTTCTATGTCTCCACATCTTGGGGACTTAGGGCCATGGAAATGGTCAAGAAAGTAGACTTTAACCTCAATCCCTAAAGGAATATCTTGTCCATATAGGGATGAGACGATACCCTTAAGAAACCACACATGGCCTCTTGAGGGTACCATTTTCCTATTATTGATAATGTCAATTCCACCAAGTGTTTCTTAGTAGTATCTATGTGTCTCAATGCCTTGGGAATGGTGTCCTAGTTAATAATACCATGCCTTCGACCCTAAAGAAATCATTAAGGCATCCAGAGCCATGAACAATGCCTCTAAGCACCATGCATGACCTCACATAGACATTCATGGCATTATGTATCTATGTCTTGGTGCCTTGTGGAATTAGACATGGTCATGGGAGGATACTTAAACCTTTGGACAAAAATCAGTATTATAGACATCCAAGCCTAAGAATATTGCATCCACCAGCTACATATGGCATCTTAAGGGTATCATTGGCCTATGACTAAGGATATTAGTGTCTTTAGGTGGTTTTGAGCAGTATGTATGTGTCTTAGGGTCTTTGAAATGATGCTCTAGTAATAAAGACCATGATTTTTTCCCTTAAAAAAACAATTGAGGCATCTAGAGCCATGAACAATTCTTGAAAACAACATATAAGACATTGCATAAATATTTTTGGTGCTTTGTATCCAGGCATTTGGGTCTTGGTCCCTTTGACATTGTCGATAGAAGAGACTTGAACCATGGTCCCAAAAGAAAATTTATATCCATCTAAGTCTAAGAAGGTCTCCCGCACCAACCACACATGGCCTCCTAAGGGTCTCATTGTCATATGAATGATTATGGTGGTGACATTATGTGGTTTTGAGAATGTGTATGTGTCTCAAGGCCTTGGGAATGACATTCTAGGGAAAAATACCATGCCTTTGGCCCTAAAGAAACCATTGAGGAATCCAAATCCATGAAAAAATCCTCAAAGCACCACACATGACTTTGTAGGGGTAACCATGACACTATTTATACAAGTGTTGGGGTGTTTTTGGCGTAGACATTGTCATAGGAGGAAATCTAAAGATGAATCCATAAGGAAATATTATATCCATCCAGGGCTAAGAAGATTGCCTCTAACAACCATACATGGACTTATGAGGGTATCATTGACCTATGATCGAGGATGTTTGTGCCATTAGGTGGTTTTGAGTAGTATGTACATGCCTTGGGGGCTTTAGAATGGAATTGTAGGGAACAAGACCATGCATTTATCCCTAAAGAAATTATTTAGGAATCTAAATCCATGAACAATGCCATGGATGACTTCATAGGGGTATCCAAGGTAGTATGCATATAGGTCTTGTCACCTTGGGAGCTTCAACATGGTGAGTGGAGGATACCTAAACCTAGCGACCTAAAGGAAGCTTATAGATATTTGTGGCTAAGAAGGTATCCTACACGAACCATACATGACATCCTAAGGGTACCATTAGCCTATTATTGGATATGCCAATGTCATTAGATGGTTTTGAGCAATATTTACATGTCTGAATTCATTGGGAATGATATTCCATCAAAGAATACCATGCCTTTGGCCCTAAATAAACTGTTTAGGCTTCCAAACCCATTAATAATTCCATAAAGTAGCACACATAACTTTGAAGGGATACATGGAACTATGTATTAAAGCTTGGGGGATTGGGTTGTTGGACATGATCAAGTGAGGAGACTTGAACCTGAATCTCTAAAGGAATCTTCTATCCATCCATGGCTTTGAAGGTTGCTTCCACCATCAATACTTGGCTTCCTGAGGGTATCATTTGCTTATGATCGAGGATTTTAGTTCCATTAGGTGGTGTTGAGTAGTATATATATGTATCTTAGGGTGTTTGGAATTATATTTTAGGGAAGAACTCCATGTGTTTGGCCCTAAACGAATTTTAAGCCATTCAAAGCCATGAAAAATGCCTCAAGCAATCATGCACAACTTTGTATGGGTATCCATGGAACTATGTATGTAGGCTTATTACCTTAGGACCTTGGACATGGTTAGTGGAGGGAACTTGAACCTGAAGGCGTAAATGAATCTTTTAGCCATCCAGGGCTAAGGAGGTTTCATCCACTAACCAAAGATGGTGTCTTGAGTGTATCATTAGCCAATTATTGAGGATGTTGATTACATTATGTGCTTTGGAGAAGTATGAATGTGCCTTATTTCCTTGGGAATGGTGTTTTAGGGAAGAATTCCATGCCTTTGGCCCTAAAGAAATAGTTGAGGCATCCAAAGCTATGAACATTGCCTTGAAGCACCATGCATGGCTTTGTAGTGATACCTATGGCACCATGTATCTAGATATTATGGCATTGGGGCCTTGTGTCCTTGGACATGGTTGGTGGAAAAGATCTAAACCTTTGAATCTAAAATAATATTCTACACATATAGGGTTTATCAGGTTCTACACCAACCACACATGGCTTGCCGAGGGTTCCATTGGCCTATTATTGAGAATATGTGTTCCATTAGTTTTTTAGAATTATGTAAATATCCTAATGTCTCGGGAAAGACATTTCAGGGATGAAGATCATGCCTTTGGGCATAGATAAGGCATTGAGGCATTTAGATCAATGAATAATGCCTCAAAGAACAACAAATGAATTGACATTGGTATCAATGGTGATATATATATCTAGGAGATGTAGTCTTGGGGACTTGGACATGGTAAATGGAGGAGACCTAAATCTCTATCCCTAGAGAAATATTCTAGCCATGCATGTTTTTGTCCCTAAAAATATCATTGAGGCATCTAGAGCCATAAACACTACCTAAAAGCACCTTTGAGTACTTCAAAGGGTAATCTATGGCATTATGTATCTAGGTCTTGTGGCCTTACACATGGTTAGTGGAGGAAACCTCAATATCAATATCTAAATGATTATTATATATCCATAAAAGGCTAATAATATTTCCTCCACTAAAAACACATGGCCTCTTGAGGGTATCATTTGTAATATCCCGAAGGTAAGCTCCAAACACTGGTATGTGTGCTTATGTTGCTTTGTTGAGTTGGCACTGGGTGCCAAGACCATGGACACCTTCTTAGATGGATTTTTTTAATTGCAGTAATTAATTATATTATTATTATTATTATTATTATTATTATATCTAAACATTAATAATGGCACAACATGAAAACAACATTGTTGGGGGGTTCTAGAATGTATTGTGAGATGGAGTTGGGGTTAGGAGTTGCATCTCGCCCTAACATTACTCTTTCCCACCTAATTTTATTAATTTTGAACTGTGGGGGTCGTAAAATCCACAATTAATGTCATGGATGTAGTTGCATGCAGAATATGCGCCCCCTAAGTGAGAAAATTCCTCTTCTATATGTTGGTCAGACCCACATCCACTTCACACAGGAGATATGCACCTAATTGAATAATTATGGTCAAGGCATGTACTTAATATTGAGTTTAATTGAGTTAATGGAAGCTAAATTTGAGCTAATTTAATTAATTTAAAAGACAGTCAGTTAAATTGAGTCTTTTATTGAGTTACGTCAGTGAAACTAATTGTCAGTTATGTAATTAAAGGTCAATTTTAATTAAATATGTATTCCACTTAGAAATTGGATCCAATCTTCAGTCCATTCTAGCATTTTGTTTAATTTATAATCCAACTAAGTGCATGTGAGTGATAAAGGGAGAATTTGAGTCAGTCCTTGTGAAATTGAGTCATATTCGGTGCATGGGAGTAATTTATGGATGATTAAGAGTTAGTCAAGCAGGGTTTTGGAGCTAAATTGATGAATTCCAATCTGAGCCATGCATGGGAAGTGTCTCTATAGTGTTTTAGAGTCCGTATTGGTGAATTCAAGTGTCAAAAGGTAAGCTTGAGTGTGTTAGTGAGTGGTGGTTAACTAAGAAAAAATGATTCGAATGGCTTCAGAAAGGCTCTCATTGATTGTTGTGCAGGTGGAGGAATGCATCAAAGCTAGTATCTAAGGAAAATAAAAAATTCCAAAAGTGAATTTGGTTGAACTTGCACAGTTTTTGTGGTGAACCTATCAATTGATCCAGGGGATCAATATTTGTGTGTTTCTGGATGCAATGGGAGGGATTCAGAGGATTCCATGGTTATTTTTTTATGTGAAGAAAATTCCCTAGTAAGGGTTCAATTTGTGTGCTCAATAGAGTTGTATTTATTTTTTTATTTCAAATGTTGCAGTGGAGCTTTGAATTGGTAGTCTGGCCCGAGGGCTCGAAAGAGTTGATTTAAGAATTCACCCAACATGAGAGGGGGGTAATCCTGTGTGGGATTTTCTTCCTGGTTGTGGTATATGCTGAGGGAGAAGGGGAAAATCCTGGAAAGGTGACTATGGCTATTGCTCTCAATATTTGAATTCTCCAGTGGGAATTCAAATTGAGAAAGTGACCTTGGAGGTCAGTGCTGGTGTTCCAAGAGAGGGGGGTAATATCAAGAACTACCATAGCTCAAATTTTTGGCAGAGAGGGGTAATTCCATGAAAAGGATAAGGTCATACTTATTATATTTTAGGATATACCATATCATACTGGATTCCAGGACCTCATCTTGGAAGGATATTTTGGAGGGAAAACACACGCTAGGAAAGGTCACAGGTTGGGAGGAAAGTTGTCATGTTACCTACAGCCACACAACACTAAGATAAGTTTTTAATATTTTCATTTATATGCTTGAATATTATTATTAGTAGTTAGGTTTCACATGCTTGATAAATATCAATTTAAGAAAGTTTTAATTTCCTTCGGGGTTACTAAGTTTTCCAGAAAATTTTTACTTTCTTGTGCTAGTAATTGTTATGTGAATTTGTACTAGATAATCTATTAATGGAATATAATTTATAAGTGACTAAATGGTTGATTATATCTGTATGCATGTGTATTTAATCTCAATTTTGAATCTATCTTATATTGAAAGAAAATATTAGAAATTGTGATGTTGTGAGTTCCTACTCGTAGTAAAATTACCGTAATTGTCAAGGATGCTTTGTATTGTAATTTAAGTATGTTTTTTTGATAAACTATTCAAGGTTGATATGGACTGTCATGTGGCTGAACATGAAATCCCAATATAATTTCATGTATAAATTAAAATATCTTTCTTAGAGTTCCCAAACCTGTGTAGAAATTTATGTACAAGTTTTGTCTGATTGGTAAGAATTGTTTCCAATTACTGAAAGATAAAGATTTAGTAGTTGATGTTATGAGAATTGAATTATTTAGGTCTAATATTTTGGATATCCATGTATTAAATATAATTGATTCCTCTTGTGATTCATATTCGGTATTTGTTTATGTATGAACCATGCAAACTAGTTAGTAACTAGCCAATTTATTCCTAGTTAGAAGTATCATGACTAGTTTACTGAGAAAAATAAAATTATGATTACTAGACCAGATATGCTTATATGAACGTATCCACTATGCTTAAGATAAAATCATCCCTCTTTACCTCCATAGAGATACCCTATACCTTTCCTTACCATTAGACCTAGTATGGGTATGTTGCAAGTGGTATCAGAGATCTAGGTTACAACGCTAGGGCTGTTTGGACCTTCTATGCAATTGTTACTCTGTATTTTATGTAATTTATTATGTTTCATATGATGTAGGAAGATATTAGTGATGTCCTAACCATGTTTAGATATGCATGGGAAGTGTCTCTATAGTGTTTTAGAGTCGGTATCAGTGAATTCAAGTGTCAAAAGGTAAACTTGAGTGTGTTAGTGAGTGGTGGTTAACTAAGCAAAAATGATTTGAATGGCTTCAAAAAGGATCTCATTGATTTTTGTGTAGGTGGAGGAATGCATCATATCTAGGATCTGAGGAAAATAACAAATTTCAAAAGTGAATTTGGTTGAACTTGCACAGTTTTTGTGGTGAACCTATCAATTGATCCAGGGGATCAATATTTGTGTGTTTCCGGATTCCCTAGGAGGGATCCAGAGGATTCCATGGTTATTTGTTTTATGTGAAGAAAATTCCATAGTATGGGTTCAACTTGTGTTCTCCATAGAGTAGTATTTATTTTTTATTTCAAATGTTGTAGTGGAGGTTTGAATTGGTAATCGGGTCCAAGGGTTTGAAAGAGTTGATTTAATAATTCACCCAACATGAGAGGGGGTAATCCTATGTGGGGTTTTCTTCCTAGTTACGGTATATGTTGAGGGAGAAGGGGAAAATCTCAGACATGTGACTATGGCCATTGCTCTCAATATTTGAATTCTCCAATGGGAATTCGAATTGAGAAAGTTACCTTGGAGGTCAGTGTTGGTGTTACAAGAGAGGGGGATAATATCAATAACTACCATAGCTCACCTTTTTGGCAGAGGGGGGTAATTCCATGAAAGGGAGAATGTCATACTTAGTATATTTTAGGATATACCATATGATATTGGATTCTAGGACCTCATCTTGGGGAGATATTTTGGAGGGAAAACACACACCAGGAAAGGTAATAGGTTGGGAGGAAAGTTATCATGTTGCCTCCAACCACACACTACTAAGATAAGTTATTAATATTTTAAGTTATATGCTTGAATGTTATTATTATTAGGTATGTTGCACGTGCTTGATCAATATTAATTTAATAAAGTTTTAACTTCCTTCGGGGTTAGCCGTTTTCCACAAATTTTTTACTTTCTTGTGCTAGTAATTGTTCTGTGAATTTGTACTAGATAATCTATTAATGGAATCTAATTTATAAGTGACTATATGGTTGATTATGTATGTATGCATGTGTATTTAATATCAATTTTGAATATATCTTAGTTTGAAAGAAAATATTAGAAATTTTGATGTTATGAGTTCCTACTCGTAGTAAAATTACCGTAATTGTCAAGGATGTTTTGTATTGTAATTTAAATATGTTTTTTTATCAATTATTCAAGGTTGATATGGAATATCATGTGGTTGAACATGACATCTCAATATCATTTTATGTATAAATTAAAATAAGTTGTTTAGAGTTCCCATACATGTGTAGAAATTTATGTACAATTTTTGTGTGATTGATAAGAATTGTTTCCAATTACTGAAAGATAAATATTTAGTAGTTGATGTTATGAGAATTGAATTATTTAGGTCTAATATTTTGGATATCCATGTATTAAATATAAATGATTCCTCTTATGGTTCATATTCAGGATTTTTTTATGTATGAACCATGCAAACTAGTTAGTAACTAGCCAATTTATTCCTAGTTAGGAGTATCATGACTAGTTTACTGAGAAAACTAAAATTATGATTACTAGACCAGATCTGCTTATATGAACATATCCACTATGCTTAACATAAAATAATCCCTCGTTACCTCCATAGAGATACCCTGTACCTTTCCTTACCATTAGACCTATTATGGGTATGTTGCAAGTGGTATCAGAGATCTAGGTTACAACGCTAGGGTTGTTTGGACCTTCTATGCAATTGTTACTCTGTATTTTATGTAATTTATTATGTTTCATATGATGTAGGAAGATATTAGTGATGTCCTAACCATGTTTTTATGACCAAAACATTGCATCCCTAGTACTTTTTAAAGACACATCATGAATCCTAAACTAACCTTTCGTACTTATTATTAACTCCCATGTCTCAAGTCCTATGATGTGTTAACTAGGCCACTCATGAAATTAAAACAAATATTTGTCTAGATATTAGATATGTACTCTCTCACTTGATTGCACAAGAGGATGCATGCATTAGATATATTGTGATTCTTACATTCCTTGAATTATTTGTTTAAATTATGACAACTATAAGGCTAAAGGAGATATAATTCCATTGGTGTATAGTTTATAAACTATTGAAAATTATATCATAATTTAATAACGAATATGCGTACATTCATTTCAGTCAAGTTTCCATAACAAAAATTCTACAAAAACATCAATCAAGTCAATATGAGTTAAAGGTTAAGTTTTATAATACTTATACCCAAACTTGTCTTAAGTTAATTAATTAATGATTTTAACTGAAAGAAAAAGGAGAAGTTAACTTAAAGCCTTAGTCTAGTCTTGTTCAACTTAACTCTAAGTCTTAAGCTTAATAAAATAATGAATCTAACTAAAAGTTGTAGTAACATTGAATTTGAGATAAAGTTTTAAATTAGTTAAATGTTGAACTTAACTTTAAGTTTTAATCCTAGTAAATTTAACTAAATGATGTAGTTTAGTTAAACACCGACTTAAGTTAAAGTTTTACTTTAGTTGGACATTGAATTTATCTTAAATATTTGTTTGGTTAAATACCGAAGTGAAGATATGGGATCAGTGCTTAATAAGGAGGGGAAATTTCATTGATTAGTTTATAAAAAGTATATCCATTTTAGGATTTGAATGAACCTAAGGGGTCATTGATAGAGGTTAGTGGATTGGTTGAGATAGGGCCTACCTAATATGATTAGTAGGGGGTTATTTTTTCCAAAATAATACTATATATTGAGGAATATATATAAGAGTTTGATGGACATATATATATATATATATATTAAATGAAATAAATTAGGATTCACTTGTTAATAAAGTAAGGGAAGCTATGGAGCAATATTTTGTATTAGTTGGTGTTATTAGTCGAGAGTGAAGGAATGTCCGTGATCATGGGTTCTAGGGTTTCTGCTCCACCATTTGCTATGCCTACGAGGGAGGAGAAGACTACCAGCAACTGCCATCGGGCTCATTGGACGCAGGATTTTTTAGGGTTTGGTTTACTGGTTTCCATAGGAGTTCCACTGCCGCCCCGGATGGATGCCACCCCTCGATGGATGGGAGCCCCTCCTCGCGTCCTTGTTTGCATCCTTTGTCTACCATCTCCGGCAGGAAACATGCATGCAAACCAGGTTTGCATAGATTCCAGTCCAAGAAGCATCCGAGCTATGTAACCAAACAAAGACTCTTTATCAAGTTGTCCTGGTAATGGGGAGCCACAGAGAGATGTCACTTGGGTTCGTGCTATCTCGATGCATGAGCCTTTATATCCTCTCCAAACATGGAAACTGATCAGAGACCAAGCCCTTTCAGACCTGGAAGCTCCATCTCCTTAAGATCCTTAAGCCTTCTCGATTTTTGTAAGATCTCTGAAGGGGGACTCTCTCTGCTTCCAAGTGACCCCCCTAATCTCTATTTTGCAGCTAAAATCCTTGATTCAATAGATAGAAGGAACCCCTTCAGGAATGTAGGGGATTATCTTTGTAGGACGACAACTCTTAGACCACTAGCAACTCCACAGCCTTGGGATCTCAAAGGGCGCTTGCATCTCCATGGTAGCCAGCCTACGGGGAGGAAACAATAGAACCTCTGCTTCTCAGCATAAGTCCTTCATGCAACATAGACATGGATCTTTGATGCACAAAAACCGGTACAGTGCCCACACCCGGTCTACATTGTAGATAAATTCGAGGAGGTTCCCACCTTGGAGATCAAGCAACCAGAAGTCATTCAGAACATTCTCTAGTTCAAGGAGCAGACCCTAGTCTACAGATTCAATGGATTATGGCCAAAAACAAAATATCTCATCGCGTGGATCAACACAAATTGACCTGATGAATCTCAGGTTTTACTTTTCTCTAAAGGGTTTTTTCTAGTGCTTTTTCCTTCTCGAGAAGATCTTCTTTCTATTATGAGAAAAGGGCCTTGGTTCTGGGGATCTACAGGGATTTTCATAACCCCTTGGTTCCCTAACTTTGATCCTCTTACTATGGTAGTGACGAAGTTTCCCATCTGGGTACGGCTTCCAAACTTACCAATCCATTTCTGGACTCAATTGGAATTCAAAGGGATAGGTGACGCTTTGGGCTGCCTTTTGTCCTTCCGATGATTCTCGCCCAACACAGGGTAATTTTACTTTTGATCGCATCAGCACCACCATTGACATCAATTCAGTTATTCTCGACAAGATTAACCTAAAACTAGGCAGCTCCATCTAGATTCAAGCCTTGGACTATGAAAACACAACGTTCAGGTGCAATATCTGCAGACACATGGGCCACCTTCTCATTGCATTCCTGCGAAGGAAGACCCATCAGCAAAAAACATTGAAGGCCCACAAAGCCAAAAGCTGGTAAGCCTGGATGCCCCCACATGAAGAAAACAATCAATATGACCAGCCTGATGAAGACTCACCCCTAGAAAAATAGGATTAGAGACCCACTCCACCTTTGCCCGAGGTGCACATGCCTCTTCAAGAAGATGAAAGCACGGAAATCGACATTCCACAAGGGAAAACATGAAATCATGAATCTTCCTCTTCAGATTCTGATAAGGAACTCCACCATTATTCCTGTGACGTAGGGCAACTTGCATTAGTGTCCCTAGCCTCAATGGGATAGATTCAAGTCAAGAAAAAGCAAGGAAAAAAAGGAAGACCTGAGGCTCATCCCGATTCATGGTCAGGACCATCTTCTTTGTGATCTCCTTGTCATAGCTTCTCTTTCAGCTATCCTTTGCTACAATCTGATTTTGGATATAGCTTTAGTGTTCAGCTGTGCCTTTCTGACTGCTTGTTCTAGGTTCTTCTTTTGGTAGTCAACTTCTCCTTTCTGCCTTACTTGGATCGCTAGTAGGTAGAGGAATTTTTATGCAATATTACTTTCATTTCCATAAATTCAAGGTTCCTTAACTTACAAAAAAAAAAGTAAGGGAAGCTATTATTTTGGAATTATGTGGTTAGTGAGTATTTTATTAGCTTATGTAGTTGGTCGGATTACCAACCTCAAGAAATATGCAATATAAGTATTATGTATATATGATCTATGTTATAGGTTTGTTTGTGTATTAGTTTATATGTATATATTTGGAGAATGTGGCCTCCTTTTGTGTATGTTAAGGATTTTGTTTGCTAGTTTGGGAAAGGGAATCTCCCTGGAGGGAACGCAACCCCCATTCAAATGGTTTTAATATATATTGATTAACTGATATGGATTTAGAAATGACGTCTCCTAGAAGAGATCACAACCCTCATTCAAATTATTTTAATATGTATTAATTACTTGGTATGGTGTGTAGAAATGGTGTTTCTCCTTAAGAGAACACATCCTCAACCTTGCAGCTTTTGTTTAATCATCTATGCTTATGCATTATAAACTGTATGGTTATAAGATATGGAATGGTTACATGCGTTAGAGTGTTTGGAATAGTATGATAATTACCGTGTGTATATATATATATATATAATATGTGTGTGTGTGTGTGTGTGTGTGTTATAAAATATCGATATATGTGTCGATGGTATACGATATGCGTTATAACATGCGTATTGATGTGGGAATGAGGGATATATGTAATGCGTAATTTATTATATACACTATAATTAGTATTACGCATATACAATATCATGTATATATACTATATACATGAATGCACATGTATGCAATATAGTAAGCGTATAATTTATATATTTTATGATATATATCATAATGATATAGTATCATAAAAGTCGTATAATATTCAAAAGGGTATATCGGTATATATGTGGTACGTGCATATTATAAGGTATTTAATATTGATGGTGTAAGAATATGTAACCTGAATGTTGAGTTGTGTATACAGTACCTTATGATATGGGTATATGGGTGTGATATAATATAGGAGTACCTACATGTATATATTTATGACAACGTCATATGTCTGCTATGGCTAGGTAAATATCCTATTGTAAAATATTAGGTAGAAGTAACACGCTAAATGTCATTCTAAGATATGGTAGAATGTACTTAAATTAGAAACTAAATGCTATAGAACTCATGAAATAAACGTGTATTGTAGTTGATTGCTTACTTGCAATAAGACGAGTTACTTAGGACTTCAATAATGAAGATCTAATATTCCATTAGATGTTATTGAGATTGTCAATCCAAGTAGAAGTTCACATTTAAATCTAATCTATAACATTTATCATTTAAATCCATCCCATCGAATGCTTAGTATATAAGATTTCATTATTGAAAATAAATTATGTGTACATATTAAAATACAATACGGGGCCATGAGCTAATTTGAACTCTAAGATCATGTGGGCAAAGCGTATCGGCTTCAATTATGGAAATTATGACTTCCACTAACTTTAAAATAATTGAATTAGGTATTTTATGAAAGGGTAACCTGTATGGGTACCAAGAGACTCATCAAAAGTATGAACAGTGATAATTATTGAATATCAACTAAAGTAATTATGAAGAATGATTTGAACATGCTAAGGATTAACATAGAGTGTTTCTCTACCATAAAAACAAAAAGGATATTACCTAACTACATTAACTATGATATCCCTATGCATAAGAACATTATTATGGTATTTCCATTTATGTTTAAGAAATAATGATAATTATAGGATCAAAGGTTTAACCATGGAAGAAAGAAGTAATGCATTCATGGGATTGGCATACCTAAAATAAGTATATTTTAATGTGCTTTACTTGTCTTAGAATAATTCAGATATAATAACTCTAACAACCTTGATGAATTCTTAACAATTAGAAATAGAATGTGCGGAAAGTGCAACTTAACCTTAATCTCAATTTTTAGGTGATTCGATTGGTAAAGTGATATATTTTGAGTTTGTTTAAGTAAATTTTAAAAAAAGTTTGGTATTTTTTTGTGGTTCCATGAAGATTTTGAAGAGGTTCATATTTCACTTTAGATGGTTTTGAGAATACTGAGTTATGTTTCACATGAATCTCATATGGTGGCAAATATTGTCTGATAATATGTAAACTATGCATGGGTTCTCTTTCCATAGAAATGACAATAGAAATTGAATGGTACTTGGAAACATATGATGTATTTTAATGATGTTGATATGTGTTGAACAAACCAGTTGTTCCTCTAGGAATGCTATGGGTAATAATAGCTTGATTATTCTACAAAATAGCAAGTTTGATGATAAGTAGGAATAAATAGGATCATTGGTATGTATCATGATTCTTTGGGACTAAGTCAAGTACTCTTATATATATTCTTGGAACCTGGTAAATATTTTGTTAAAATAAGTTGTTGGTCTTTCCAAGATAGTAGTGCTTGAACGATGGTCAGTGTTTCATACAATTGCATTTGGTATGTTGTTGCGATACATGTTGGGAAAAGTATCTTTATGATCCTTGTTGAGGAAGTATATTGGTGATGTAAATAACTTGATGAAAAAGTATATGTGTGTGTGTGTGCATGTGTGTGTGATAGTATTTTTTAAGGATTCTAATATTATACTTAACTATAGTATTCTAGGCGATTGTTTTGGATTCCAAAAAACATGTTTATAGATAGGTAGGCGAATATTAAATATGAAACATAAAATTAACACTGAAATGTGTAAATTTTGGCGAATATTATGATAAAAAAAATATTTTATGTAAATATAGGCGATATTAGACACTAAAAATGACCAAATAGTGAATTTAGTTTTTGAAAAAAACCCTAAAAATAGCCAATTGGCGATATTTCACCCCTAAAAATTACACTAGTGTGTGTGTGTGTGTGTGTGTGTTTGTAACTTTGTATATACTGATGAAAAGTAGGTAATTAATTGGAATTTATTTCATGTATCATGAAGATGCATTTTGTGTATCATGTATATTTATACCTGATGGATAATAACGCGATTTATTGTTTGAAATATGATTCAGGTGAATTTATTTTGTTGAAGGATTAAAGGCCTGGCAATGAGGATTGAAGACCCTACGATAGAGATTGAGAATTAATCCCTTGATTCTACACTAGGAACCACTCTGCTAGTCTAGGTTCTCCACGGGAAGCCTGGGAGTGGGATGATGATATTCTGAGGGATCGACATGGTGAAGGAAGTCGTAGTCCATAGGATGTAGAGTTAGACACAAAAACAAGTGGTAGAGGGAAGTATTGTGGTGTCTTGGAAAATAATTTATGAGAGTGTTAATGGTAAATGCATGTCTGATGACATGTAAGAATAAGTATGCATCAAAGATGATGCATTTTTTTAAGGGGGGTGGGATGTAATATCCTGAAGGTAATCCCCAAACACTGGTATGTGTGCTTATGTTTCTTTGTTGATTTGGAACTAGGTGCCACGACCATGGATACCTGCTTAGTTGGATTTTATTTTAATTGTGTTAATTATTATTATTATTATTATATCTAAAAATTAACAATGGCAGAACATGACAACAACATTGTTGGGGAGTTCTGGAATGCCTTGTGAGATGGGGTTGGGGTTAGGAGTTGCATATTCCCCTAACAATACTCTTTCCCACCTAATTTTATTAATTTTGGACCACGGGGGTCCACATCCACTTCACACATGAGATGATAAAAATATGCACCCCATAGATGATAAAAGTCCTCATCTAGTAGTTAGTGGGGTCCACATCCACTTCACACATGAGATATGCGCCTAATTGAAAAATTATGGTCAAGGAATGCACTTAATATTGAGTTTAATCAAGCTAAGGGAAGTTAATTTTGAGTTAATTGAATTAATTTAAAATACTAACAGTTAAATTGAGTCTTTGTTTTAGCTACACTAGTGAAACTAGCTGCAATTATGTAATTAAAGGTCACCTTTAATTAAATAAGTATCCCACTTAGGAATTGGATCAAATATTTAGTACAATCTAGAATTTTGTTTAATTTAGAGTCTAACTGAGTGCATGGGAGTGATATAGGGTGAATTTGAGTTAGTCCTGTGAAATTGAGTCGTCTCCGATGCATGGGAGTAATTTATGGGTGCTTGAGAGTCATTCAAGGGGGTTTTTGGAGCAAAATTGGTAAATTCGAATTAGCCATGAATGGGAAGTGTCTCTATAGTGTTGTAGCGTTAGTATTAGTGAATTCAAGTGTTAAAAGGAAAAATTGAGTGTGTTAGTGAGTGGTGGTTAATTGAGCAAAAAGGATTCTAATGGCTCTAGAAAGTCTCTCATTGATTGTTGTGTAGGTGGAGGAGCACATCAGAGTTGGGATCTGAGGAAAATTTTCCAAGATTGAATTTGGTTGAGCTTACACATTTTTTATCGTGAATATTTCAATTGATTTAGGGGATGATTTTTTGTGTGTTTCTAGTTGCCCTTGGAGGGATCCAGAGGAGTCCAGGGTTTTTTGGCTTATGTGAAGTGAATTCCCTTGTAGGGGATCATCTTGTGTGCTCCATAGAGAAATATTTATTTGTGATTTCAAATTCTATAGTGGAGGTTTGAATTGGTAATTTGACCCAAGGGGTCCAAAGAGTTAATTTAAGAATTCACCCAACAAGAGAGGGGGATAATCCTATGTGGGATTTTATTCTTAGTTGCACTAAGGACTAAGGGAGAGGGAGACAATACTCGATAGGTTCCTAGGGATAGCACTCTCAATATCCAAATGATCCAATGGGGATTCGATTTGAGAAAGTGTTATTGGAGGTCAGTGGTGGTGTTCTGAGAGAGGGGTATAATCTCAAGAACTACCATAGCTCTCTTTTCTAGGAGAGGGGAATAATTCCATGAAAGGGAGAATATTAGACTTAGTATATTTTATAGGAGACCATCTCATATGTGATTCCAGGACCTCATCTCAGGGCGGTTCTTTTAGAGGGAAAACACATGCCGAAAAAGGTCACAAGCTGGGCAGAAAGTTTTCGTGTTGCCGCAAGCCACACACTACTAAGATAAGTACTTAATATTTTCAGTTATATTCTTGAATATTATGATTAGTAGGCAGGTTGTGTGTGCTTGATAAATATTAATTTAAGAAAATTTTAACTTCCTTCGGGGTTATCATTTTTTCGGGAAATATTTACTTCCTTGTGCTAGTAATTGTTTTATGAATTTGTACTGGATACTCTATTAATAGAATATGATTTATAAGTGATTAAATGGATGATTATATTTGTATGCATGTGTCTTTAATATCAAGTTTGAATCTGGATTTGATGAAAAGTAAATATTAGAAATTGTGATGATGTAAGTTCATACTTGTAGTACAATTACCATGATTGTTAAGGATCATGTTTTGTATTGTAATCTAAATTTGTTTTTTATCAGTTATTTAAGGATGATATGGATTTCTTGTGGCTGAAAATGAAAACCAAATATCAGGTTATGTGTAAGTTAAAATAAGTTTCTTAGAGTTCCCAGACCTCTGGAGAAATCTATGTACAAATTTTGTCTGATTTGTAAGAACTGTTTCCAATTACTGAAAGAGAAAGATTTAGTAGTTGATGTTATGAGAATTGAATTTTTTAGATATGATATTTTGGATAACCACGATATTAATATAAATGATTCCACATCTGATTTATTAGTAGGATTTGTTTATGTATGAACCATGCAAACTAGTTAGTAACTAGGTAACTTATTCCTAGTTAGGAGTATCATGGCTAGTTTACTTGGAAAAACAAGATTATGATTAATAAAACAAATTTGATTATATGAACATATCCACTGTGCTTCACATAAAAACATCCCTCTTTACCTCCATAGAGAGCCCTATACCTTTATTTACCATTATACCTATGAGGGGTATCTTACATCATTAGCGTATAATTGATTCTACAAATTCCATTACGTGGTTTTGAGTAGTATCTACATGTCTCAGGGCCCTGGGAATGATTTTTTTATGGAAACCAACCATGCCTTTTGCTCTAAAGAAATGATTGGGGCATACAGAGTGATGGAAAATGCCTAGATCACCATGGATGACCTTTCATGGATACACATGCCACTAGGTATCTATGTCTTGGGGCCTTGAACATGGCTAAGGGAGGAGACTTGAACCTATGGACCTAAAGGAATAGTATAGCCATCAAAGGCTAAGGATACCTCCTCAACCAACCACACATGTCCTTTTAAGGGTATCATTGGCATATGATTGAGGATAGTAATTTATTTATGTGTCTTTGAGAAGTATGCAGGTGTCTTAAGACGTCAGGAATGATGCTTTGGAAAATAAGACCATGCCTTTGGGAATAAATAAACCATTGAATAATATAGAGCCATAAACAATGCCTCAAAGCACCATGCATGACTTTTCAAGGGTATACATTGAGATTTGTATCTAGGTCTTGGGGCCTTACGATCTTGGACATTGTCAATGGTAAGAACGTGAAACTTGGGCCATAAATAAATCTTTTATCCATCCAAGGATAAGAAGTTTTCCTCAACCAACCACACATAGCCTCTGGAGGATATCATTGGCCTATGATTAATGATGACAATTTCATTAGGCGGGTTTGAAAAATATTTATGTGTCTCAATGCCTTAGGAATGACATATTAGGGGAAAGACCATGACTTTGGACCTAAATAAACCATTGAGGCATCCAAAACCATGAATAGTCCGTTAAAGTACCATGCATGACGTTGCAAGGGCATCCATGGAAATACATGTCCAAGTCTTGGGGACTTGGGGGACTGGACATGATTTTGGCCATAAAGATATCATTGAGGATTCCAGATCCATGAACAATGCCTCAAAGAAATACACATGAATTTTCAAGGGTATCCATGACACTATGTATCTAGGCCTTGTGGACTTAGGGCATTTAACATGGTCAATGAAAGATACCGAAACATAGGGATATAAAGGAAACTTCTAGCCATCCATGTCTAAGAAGGATGCCTCCACCAACCACATATGTCCTCTTGACGGTATTATTGGTCTATGATTTGGGATCTTCATTACAATAGATGGTTTTGAGAAATAGACACATGCACGAGGGCCTTGCAAACATCACTATATAGAAGAGGACCATGAATTTTACCCTAAATAAACCATTTAGGCATCCAAAGCCATTAATAATGCCAGACAACACCACGCATGGATTTGTAATGTATCCATGGCATTATGCATCCAAGTCATGAAGACTTGGAGCATTAGACATGCTCAAGGGAGGAGATCTGGAGTTTACACAGTAAAGGAATCTTCTATCCATACAAGGATAATAAGGATACCTCAAACAACCACAAATATCCTCCTAAAGGTAGAATTGACTTATGATTGAGGATGTTAGTAGAATTATATGATTTTGAGTAATATCTACTTGTGTCAAGGACTTGGGAGTGATATTCTAGGAAATAAGACTATGTGTTTTTCCCTAAATTAATTCTCATGGCATTTAGAGCCAGAAACAATGTGTTAAGGCATGATGCATAACTTCGTAGGGGTAGGCATGGCACTATGTATCTAGGTTTTTTTCCTTGGGCCCTTGGACATGGCCAGCAGAGGAAACTTGATCCTCAATCCCTAAAGGAATCTTCTATCCATGTAAGGCAAAGGAGGTGGTCTCCACCAACCACCACATAATCATTATAAAGTGACCCTTTGGTCTACATGTGTCATATATGTGGAATTACTATAATTTGTTCGATGTGTATTGTTCTCAATTCCTTTCTCATGTTTTTGGACTAGAAACTAAAGTTGTAGGCCCTAAAATATGCCTCTCCATTGCTAATGGGCCGTGTAGAAGGCCCTAGATTATTGGATGTTCTAGCTCAAATCATGATTTGGAGTTATAAACTATGAAATTGCATGGTATCCATTTATCTAGGGCTCATGATTCATGAGTCATGCCCAGGGACAAAAATAATGGATCATTTCTATAGAAGGAATTCCGAGGGCCAAAACAATGAATCATTGTTATAGAATGATTCCATAGTCAATGAGAGGTATATGATGATTTGCATTTTTAGACACAATATAGATAGGTCCATCTAAATCTAAACCATAATGTAGAATTAGAAACTAATGGATTACATTCTAACAATTACTTCTAAGGCTGATATGTTATCTACTCATTTCATAGTCTAAAATGTTATACATAACATAATAATACAAAAATAATACAATAAACATAAAATGATAACCTTACAATATAGTTTTGAGAAATGAAATATAAAATAGCTACGAGAATGTTAGCTTAAACATCTTAAGCTATTACATGTATATAACTATTAGGCATCTTCTTTGAAGGTGGTGAAACATATAATTACTCACTTTTCAATTGGCAATGGCAGCAACCATTAATATTTTCTATCTACGAATGTTGACTCATCACTATCATTCAACAAAAACCAAGGAAGCTGAAGTGAACCACTAGTGGTTCGGAAGGGGTTAGACATTTAGTCCTACCATATACCTTTAGGTCTTGGGATATAACATATTTCCTTTCATTGTTGTTTTTATTAAGCAACAGTAGAGATTCATATTCATAATAACAAAAGAAGTGTACAAAGCATAAAAAGATTGCTACAGGGGATTTAAACTAACAGACCACTCGCCCAATCTGTCAAAAGTACCGGAGTTGGGGTTTTCAGAGAAATGGGAAAGTCTGCTCTCTCTAGAGTTATATACTTTGACTGACATATTACAAATTAAAAACTGACTGTAGAAATACATGAAATTTACACATTTTTAAAACAAGGAGACCCAAAAAAACTGTGAGTCATAGAGGGAACCATGGATGATAATGTAGCATCTAGGGTGTTGCATCTCCTTGAAATAAGTATGGTGTCTCCTCCAGGATCGGGTAGGGTCCATAATATTCCATTGGATTCTGAGGTTGCATCTCCTGTATCGACTGAGAAACAATGACGTCGGTTGGACCCTCGTGACCATGCTTAATAGGTGTAGCGATTCTCATATTTCCCCTATGTTACTGCAACAAACCGTGATAATTTCCCGCCACTACCGAGGTCTCACCACCCTTCCCATGCTGGTCCTTGTCTCCATAATCATTCGCGTTTCCTTCACTGGGAAACATTGAATAGTGCCTCAAGTTAAGATTTTCTTCCAGGGCGTTGAGCTGCGTATCAGTCTAGTTGATATAGGTGTGCATGCATTGGGTGAAATACCTGGCACCATTCCATTTGATAGCCATGTCCTCCATGAACAAATCCAACATATTTTTAATCATCCAGTAATTATTGATTCTACGCCGCTTCGTCCGGATGCAAGATGAGCAGAGACCGCCTTGGATTCCCACTCGTTGATCATACATCTTGTTAACGCAAAACATTGCTCACCTAGCTCTACATGGTCTAAACCACATACACACATAATTTTCCTACCATATTTTCCTTACCTTTGATCTTCACAACTATGGTTTACCTTCATTTTCTCTCAAAAAAGGCGAAAAAACCCATAAAAAGGCCAAAAAACCCCCAAAAAGGGCTAAAAAACCCAAAAAGGGCTTAAAACTCTAAACAGAGCTTAAAACCCTAACTAGGGTTCCAAAACCCTAAAAGAGAGAAAATGACAGAAAACCTAAAAACATATTATAAAAATAGTGTGAAGGTCTCTATTAAGAGGATTCTTATCCCTATTTTCCATTATTCTATTCCGTGAGTATGATGAGAAACCATTATTCTCAAAGTATTCACACCATTTTTTCTAATCATTCCATAGCCCCACCATCTCCCATCCGGTACGTTGAGACATCCTTTGTACCAACCAGCCTGTGGAGAGGCGATCCATTTCTGAGTTTGGGCACGATGGCCCATTTTCAAGAGAAAGAAGATATATTTGTAATGTATTTGTTTTTATTTAGTTTAGTCGTATTTTCCTATTGATTTTGTTTTAGTAATATCATTTTTTGCTATAGCTTTCTTCCATGAACTCTACCCTCATGTCCCATTGACAGAAGGGAGGTGCTTTTGTACGTAGAAGGGGTGAAAACCCTGCTACACATCTAACTGGTATAGATACCTACATTACAAAACCATCAGTATCCCCAAGGTTTGCTTTACGATGACCACATCCTCAACCTACGCTTCCTCTATGCGTAGTGCCTCATTGTTTGGGCATCTTCTTCTTCAACTTTGCAAGTAGGCTAACAGAGGAGTGAATACAGAGCATATGCAAGAAAACAAGAACACCCATAGAAAGGAGGTTAGAAGGCCTCATAGTTTGAAGTGCCGACATCATGGAGCATTGCGTTAACAAGCACAGGACTTAATTCTCCTGTGTTACAGCCCAGACTGAACGTGACAATCCAACTGCTTGCAATGTTTCCAGGTAGTTCACTGCCCTTAACATTTAATTCACCCACGCCACTATCTGCCTTGTTTCTCGCGTCGTCACCACGTGGTCTGGGCACCGGATGGCCCATGTGGAGGTCTTGCGTGTCACCCACATCTGGGAATATTTCCTTTCATTGTTGGAATTGAGCTCTTTACCAATTAAAAACACTCTTAGGTCCTATTCCAAAACCAATAGAAATTTTAATTAAACTAAATCATACACTACTTATATATGATTTGTCTTGAAATTTTAAATATACAAACAAAATATTATACTTATTATAATGTGTAATTATTTTAATTATAAAAATGAAAACATTTAAATAAAAATGTTATAATGTATAATTATTTAAATATAATAAAAATAGAAAATTTAAATAGAGAAATACAAATATTTAAAAAATCCTCACTCTTTGAGAGGAATAATGCATAGAAAATATCAACCACTATTAATGTGATGGACAATATACCAGGAAACTTTTACCATGAGCCATATTGCAGCGATTGTGTCGAAAATTCTTTTTCATTTTAATTTAAAACTTTCCCTCCATATTTATTAGAAACCAGCTATATCTGCATTCTTTCCCAATTTTTATGTTTTTCGTTGTTTGTTTCGACACTCTCTTTAACTTAGTAGTTGTCACGTACCCATACCCCGATTATCATGCAGAATTCAAAATTTCCTACAGAACCTAAGTTGTCGTTTTTTTTTAAACACAGGACATGGCCATGAAACACTCCTCAACATTCATGCTCTCATACCATACTGTCACGTCCCCTCCAGCCTTAGAGGAGAAACACGACCATAGTTCCACACATTTGATGAATGGGCATCCGGCTCGAAGGTCAATCTATTCAATTCTGTGCATAAATCCTCTAACTTCCCAATAGTAGAGAAATTGATCCTGTCAGTGATCCATTCGACGATCTATGAAGAAAAATCTCAGAGGAGATCGAACAACGGAGAAAGATCACGACGAAAATCGATGGTCACAATTTTTTCCTCGTCTAGAAACAGATCAACGGCTGAGAATCAACCCGCAATAATCAACGGTGCAGAAATCTTGAGTTTGCAAAATCGGAGAAATATGGAAATTAAAATCCCACATCCGACATCCCACATCCCATGTGCGGAATAGACCATTGCGGGAAGGAGAGTTGCAGACACAGATCTACGGGGAAATTGCGATCCCACATCCCGTATCCTACATGCAGAAAGACTATTGCAGATATAATTAGCTGCGGAAATAGAGATTGTGAAGCTGCATCCAGCATCTTGCATCTCGCATGCGGAAAGGAGAGTTGCAGAAATAGAGAT
This sequence comes from Pseudotsuga menziesii, assembly GCA_001517045.1. Classification (NCBI taxonomy): domain Eukaryota; kingdom Viridiplantae; phylum Streptophyta; class Pinopsida; order Pinales; family Pinaceae; genus Pseudotsuga; species Pseudotsuga menziesii. The sequence continues at coordinate 153,709 of LPNX010260464.1, read as the reverse complement.
TTACAGAAGGATGTTTCCACATCCCACATCCGGTAAGTTGAGGAAAGAAGAGTTGCGGAAGGAAATCCAACCTGTTAACAGAAGTCTTAGACATATTTGATCATTTAGGCCATCACCAGTTCGGAAATCTAATCCCCATAACGTAATTTAAAAATGTAAGGTTTTCTTTAAAAAGCAGGGTGCGTTGTTTATCGCTTCAATCTTGGCTATTTAATGCTTCATTTACAGATGTTGGCGAAGTTTGGCCACTGGACTGTCATAAATATAGGTGTATACTTAGATTTTGTAGCATATTCGTCTCTTTATGCACTTAGAAAATTGACAGTCTCGATTTTGTGCCTTTAAAAAAATGATTTGTCTCTAATTTGTGCCTTCAAGAAGTTGATCCGTAAAATGCTTCTATTCAAGTCCAATTCACTAATGCCAATCCTGTCTCTACAACTTTGTTATGCGAAATAAACAATGCACGCCGAAGAGCATACAGTGTTGTTTAAATGTCAAAGCCAGGACTTCAATTTTGTCTTTTTTTTAATACAAATTACTCTTTTGATTTCAAATATTCCCACACAGCAGCTTTATCAACAACACTTTTGTCCTCTCATTTTAAATTCAAATGAATGACAAGATGCAAAGCATTACTTCTCATTCCAGCAATGAAGCATTTAATTGGTGCATCCATATATCCATGAATCGATTGTTCCAATGCATAGGCTTGAGGTAAGCGTATAGTTGTTATAGTGCCTTGATACAAAGCTTGGGAAATCAAGGGAGCGCTATAGGAAATGGTCTTCAAAGCACTCATGCAGATATTGTAAAACAAAGAACAGAACAGAGCAAGGGTTTATTTGGCTATTGAGTCTACTCATGACTCAAGCAACAAAGTTTAACGCTGTAGATATAGATAATATCAAACATTATATCAGTGCCCGAGGGATTGAATGAGTCAAAAGGGTGGCTATAGGATCCAATACGCATTGTTATAACATATGTGGTTTGGTTTAAGCATGTTCGCTGAGCTGAGTTATGGTAAAGTTGTAAATCTCGGCAATTTCTTAGAAGAGAGTGTTTTTGGTAATTAGACTAGATTGTATCTAAATAATAGAAGCCTTAAGTCATGGCTAATTTTAAACATGAATATTGAACTATATTGGGCATTTAGGTGTTTGACACGTACTTTCTAGTATTCCATCTGTTATCATGGCACAAGGTTATTTGGATGGTTAATTTTAAACATGAATATTGAACTATATTGGGTATTTAGGTGGACAGGTACTTTCTAGTATTCCATTTGTTATCATGGCACAAGGTTATTTGGATTAAGTTTTTTTGAGAGGTACTTTTTAGTATTTCATTTGTTATCATGGTACATGATTATTTGTATTCTTAATGTGATAGTAAAAGGGTTATTATACTTTATGATGTCGGATATTATCGAGAAATTTTTCTATTTGTATGTTGCCATTATTTGTTTTTTTATTTTTTTCACATTATTCATTTTTTCACCTCTATTTTCTTTCGATTAGCAATATGATGCAAACCATCAAATTGTTTTGATAGATATTTGTACTGTGTAATTGGTTTGTTGATAAAAATACCAGCAGCCTGATTTTGAGTCAAGTCAGGAGAGAGAAGCCACTTATTAACCGACCCGACTGTTCAAATGTCTTCCCTTTTGGCTGGGCAGGAGGCAGCTGACCTAAGGAAGAGGCCTCTCTGCTCTCGCTGTCATGAAATAGATTATGGGTTGCGCTCGTTGTTCTTATATATGTAATGAATATGTCATTATGGTTGACCTTATATATGTAATGAATATGTCATTATGGTTGACCTAGAGAACACTTATGAAGGGCTCTAATTGTGAGATCTAAGCTCTTTTGAGAGGCAGCTGACCTAATTATGGGTTACCAGTTGTTATGAAATATGTCATTTTCCTCGATTTTCCTCAATAGAATGAATTTCACATTTTGTCAAGCTCATGATGCGTTTGAGAGCAAACAAACTGGTAATTGGGTTAGGAATACCTAATTATCAACAAACTGGTAATTGGGTTAGGAATACCTAAAAGAATTATCAATCCAGTATTTCTATTAAATAGAATATACAAAATCACCAATTTACGTAAACACATATAAATTAAAAAACTACATCACAATTCAATATATGATATACAAATTAATTAACATAAACAAAAACATATCAATTAAAAAACCACACAAAAATTAAATACACAACAGACATAAAGATTACCCGTATGAAAAATAGACATAAAGATTACCCGTATGAAAACTTGTAGCATTCAATGGCTTGCTTAGTGTTTATTTCTCAATTATTGTTCGTCTCTTTACAACCGTACATATTACAAATTTTTGAATTTTTATGCAATCACTCTCTTTTCTACGGAAGTGAGTCTTTTCTAATGATGTTAATGAGCTGATAGGAAGTATTGTTTGTTGGCATTAGGTGGAAGACAAGATATCTTCAAGAGTTTATCTCCCTAACCTCAACAAGCTTCTTCTTTGTTCTTTTAGTTTCCCTAATTTCGATTTTCTTCTTTTGCTTTGTTTTTCCTCTTTTGTCTTTTAGTTTCCCTAATTTCGATTTTCTTCTTTTGCTTTGTTTTTCCTCTTTTGTTGGCACTCTTTTTAGTAGGTTTTTTTGTTATTGTTTTGTTTTTCAAGTGTTTAATTGTTGTGTGTTTTGATTGGTTATGCACATCACTATAGATTCATCTTAAACATAGATTTATCAAGCATCAAAGAGAAATGTAATTTGTTAAGATGTATTTTTTTTCTTAATATATATATATATATTTTAAAATAAAAGTATTTACACACTAAGAAATTTGATCCCTCTCCATACTTAATAGATGAAGGTTTAAGATGAATCTTATTTTACCTGACAACATCTACCTCATATTGAACTGTAAAACATCTATACTCTACAAATAGTTTAGAAACCCTTATTTATCCTTTATCATCAAGGAATAATAGTAATGCAGCACTTGAGAGGCATTTCCCATCCTCGTCATCAACTTCAAAGCTTCTAAACTTTTAGCTTTGTGAAAATCTGATTCACAACAAGATCTAGGAGCTAAAGGAATCCTTGCAGCTCAAGATATTCACAAATTATGCAGAAAACAGTGAAAAGACTGAAATTAACACATAATAATGGAGCCGATAACAAAGTTTATTATCACTGTCCAGTATGTAAATATGCCTGGAACATGTCTTGTATAGGATTATACACCTCATAACCATAGGTATGGGGTTACCAACATACTCGACACTTGCAGACAATTGACTTCTAAAGTACAGAATAGGAAATAGGAGGGTTAGAAGGACTTACTTGTTAAACGAAGGTCGATCCTTGCTAGCCTTCTTCCTCTCTGTTCCACTTCCAAAGTCTTCAGGATTGCTCTTCTTTCACCTGTCAAGAAACACTCTTCCAGATACAAGATGATTCATATACATATATGCAGGTTAGGCAAATCATATATCATACCGAAACATAAACATTTACCAATCTACAACACATGAAACACATATGGAAGAAGTAATCTCTTTATTATCAATAATGGAAAGAGTTCAGATACAACCCAGCGTCTGAGACAAGGACTCCTCTGCAACCAAAGGATTCTGAGTTTCACTGCTCCAAAGACTTCTATAAACAAACCACCAGCATAACTTTGCTCTCCAAGTCTATATCCAACACCCTCCCCAAGGCCTGTATTTATATGGGTGAAATAAGGCAGTTCTCGAAGGTTGGGGAAGTTATAACAGTTAAGGAAATTAAGTTAAATGAGGTAACTAATCTCCCATTAGCGCATGTTTTAAGTTTTAATGTTAAGAAGCACATTCGCGGGTCTGTAGTAGAGCAACCCGTGAATGACTCGCGACTATGTATAAGTGCAACCCGCGAATACATAGATTTGCAACTTGCTACAAAGGAGACTCACAAATGATGCGCGAGTTGTCTATAAAGAGAGTCGCGAATACATCTCAACATGGAAAAAAATGGCAAAGTGACTAGCTGGATGAGGGAGGAATGTATTATAAGAAACTCATCAATAGTACCCTGGAAAAACCTCAATCCATAGATGTCCTTTTGTGTACCAACATAAGGAATGTCAGCACTCGGACGGAGAGGTGCCATTTAGGTGGATAACAGATGCCCCCTAATGTGTCAAGTCAGAGGGAAACGATGGCCGAAATACATTATAAACATTATCTTTGAAGAACTCAGAAATCAAATGGAGCAGAGAGAGTACCTGAAACAAATACATAATAATGTCATATACAAAGTTACATCTGAGGATGCTATGTTCAATTTACTAGAACACTAGCTCCTTTACAACATTTGAGCACATCATATAGCACCATGCATATTACAAAGGTGGATCAAAGCCACAATATACAAGAATGAGTCTTGAAAGAGCTGGAAGCCATGTATAAGGATCGAACATAATCTTGGGCAACTTAGTCCATAGGTGTGAACTAAGGTCTTCATAAAAGATCCCAAAGAACCAGTACAATCCAAGCCATGTGACTAAGGGAAGTTGAAGTTGAACATGGAAAGGATTCAACAGTTTGTCAACCAATAGATGATAATCAACAACTGAAGCAAAGGAATTCACCAATGATGAAAGTGAATCCTGAGGTACCATCGTCAAAACTCTAGGTCATCGTGATCAGGAAGTGCTGAAACGGAAACATGCTGTGATACAGAAGGCAACAGATCCTCCAATGGATCACAAGAGTGACTAGGAATTGGGCAAAAGAAGGGAGACACAAATATGTTACACATATAACAATGATGGGATCAGGCTATAAAGCAGACAGTGAGAAGAGTCCTTGAACAGTGAGCACAACACAGAGATGACCCAAGGCAGCGTATAACTTATAAGTGGAACAACTAGACTTATCTGTCATGTAGGAGACATGATCAGATTCCCCAGGTATAACAGATAAGAGGAGGAATAAGAAACTCAAAGTGATAGCTGAACACAAGTGAACACTGAAACATGGATATCGGAAAGCAAAGAGTGCTATGTTCAAGGATGACAAGCTGCCATTACTGAAAACAAGAGAAAAATTCTTCCTTACCTTCCCTGTTAAATTTTAACGAGTCCAGGAAAGTAAACTCGGTTCCCTCTTCATTTTTTAACAAGCTTGAAGAGATGGGAAAATAATGCTTGATAGTATCCCTTCTTTCTTGTAAAGTTTTAATGAGTCCAAGAAAGCAAACTCGAAACCATCTTCATTTTTGGCAAGCTTGAAGGAAAGAAAGAAGAATGCTTGATAAGGCACTAATTCATGGATTTTACGAGCCCGAACTAGTACATGCTCGACGGTGTTTTCATAGTTTAGAGAGTCTAAAAATGCCAAAGAAGATTTCAGGGGGACCCTTTTTCGTACAATTTAGTCTCCTGGGGCCGAAAAAGTATAAAACAAACAACAGAAGAACTCTCTTAACTTCCGAAGAAGAAAAGGCACACCTTTTTCGTACTTAGTCAGGAAGGTCCGAAAAAGGTTAAATTACCACCTACCCAACGCTCCTTCAAAAGCAGCATATAGCCTGAGTTTTACGAGTGTGAAGGAAGGCAAGATCACTCGGAAAGATCCATTTGATTACGAGAAATGGGGCTTACAACAATAAACTCGAGGCTTTGTTCTTTAGGGTTTAATGAGCATGACAAAGACATAAAGTACACTCGGAATCTTTTTCATGTTTTGGTCCAGAGCACGAAAAAGAGAAAACTAAGCTCATACCAGGGGGTCCTTTTCCGTAAGTTTAGTCCCTCAGGTCCGGAAAAGAGATAAACCTATGCCTGAGAATACTCTTCTCAATTCAAAAGAAAAGAGAGGGATCCTTTCTCGTAGTATTCCACATGGTCCGAGAAAGAGATAACCTACCACCAACGTGGATGCCCATTCACATATTCTTAATGAGCCTGAACGGACAAGTTTACTCTCGAGTCAAGTCTATTTTGAGGAGTCAGACTTGGGCCTAAAGAAACTCCAAATCTTTCCCGTGAAATTTTAACGAGTCCGGAAAAGTCAACTCACGGCCTCCTTACTGTTTTTAACGAGCTCGAAGGAGAGCAGAAAGAATGCTCTAAATGCGAGGAGACGAGCACTGTCATAGATAGGCGAAACTAGTTCCAAGCACAAGGAACAAACCTATGCATAATGCAAGGAAAGTGAGCAAGATAAGAACACTCGGGGAATGTCTCCTCAAAATGATACAAGGCTGGGCGATAATGAGAACAAAGATGAGGGCTTATACAACGAGCTAGCAGCATGGAAGCCGACATCAAGCTCATAAGCGTGAGCAGGGAAAATGCAAATGCAATTACAACTTGAACAACAAGGTAAGACCAGTAAACAGTTGTGAATCCAACCAAGAATCCCGTCTCCAAGAAACAACAACATCAGGACCATATTCCGAATAAAAGATCCGATGCGAGTCACTTTGGTAGAAACACATGTGACTTTGCTATCTTCTATAAAACTTAAAGTCAAGGCAGAATCAACTGAAGGAGATTCTATAGAACAAACTCAGTGTCACAGGAGTTGAGAAATTCATAAGAAAAATCAAACTCATCAGGATCACTGACTTGCTGCTCGAAGGAAGAGTCAAAAGACTCAACAAGGCCAACATAAGAAGACCGATCCATGGGAAAATCAGTCTTACTAGGAAAATCAGGGTTAGACTTAGTCACAACTGAACCAACATCCAAAAGAAGGTCAGACTGTATCAAAGACTCTAGGAAGAATTCATCCAAAGGAAGGAGATCATCCAAGATAGGACACATGTCTAAACTTTCAAATGGATCAACAGAGTGGAGATTAGGTCCCACAGTCTGTATAGGATGACTCACCTGGTCAACTACAGGGACCAAGTCCCAAGAAGGTAAGCATGAAAACAGAGGTTGCTTCTCAATAGCAATTGAACACAAAGGACAAGAGGCCACATAGTTCACCTGTGGTGAGTTAGTGTCTATAGAAACACTAGGAACCAATAAAGGAAAGACCTGGTCTCTAATTGGGTCAGGAGAAGGATCAAGAAAATCCAACTGATCGATAGTGACAATTTCTTCGCCATGATTAAAGTACATCACACGAAAGAATGTTGACACCACAGCTTGCATGGCATAGACATAATCACGTCCAAGGAGCATATTAAAGTCCAAGGGGTCTTCTATCACCATGAAGTCAACTAAGACGGTCTTCCCACCCAAAGTAACAAGTGTTTGAGCAAGAATTCCCAAGGCTATACAAGTTCTTCTATCAAACGCCAGTAACTGACTAGCAGTCGACACAAGGCTGGGAGATCCCATGCCTCGCCAAGCACGAGCAGACAAAATACTAACTGAGGCTCCTTCATCAACAATACAACGAGCAATCGTGTAAGGTTCAACTCTGACCTTTATCTGGAAAGGTGCAGCGGAAGGAAGGCGCGGCTCAACTAGGCTATCCCAATCAAAGGAAGCAATCCGAGGCCTTGGTGGGGTTGATTCGAAGCAAGTTTAGTGCCCCCTTGTTCAGTAAGTTCTGAACTGGCAGTGAAGAAAATGTGACTAGTAGACACTTCACTCTCCAAAGGAAGAGTGGGATTGATCGATACTGGAATCGATCCAACTGCTTCGTGAAATTCAGTCTCCGAAGGGAGAGTGGGATTCACCAAAGATGACATTGGTTCAATCACATGAGGATCACTCTCTGAAAGAAGAGTGGGATCAACCAAATCTGAGATTTGTTCGACCACTTGATCAACCAAAGGTTGAGGAGGTTGTTGAGAAACTATAGGTTGTTCAGGAGAAGGAAAATATTGAGTCTTGGACCACACTCTTCGCACCTTTGTGATAGCAGGGCGTAGGTGAGTAAGATGATCTCCCTGGCATAGCATACAAGGGAACTTAAGATGATGCTTCGAACGACCAGTTTTCTCAACTGAGGCAACATGACTAGCAGTGGATGACTGTTTGCTCTCAACATGACATGCAGAGGATGAGAGTTTTCCCCCAGCATGAACCATAGAGACTGGGTGACTTGGCCCAACCTCACTAAGAGAGGCTGGTTGTTGAGAGACTTCAGAATGTTCAAAAACGGGATGACCATGAATCCAAGCTCTTCGCACCTTCAGGATAAAAGGGCATTTATAAGTAAGGTGATCTCCCTCACAAAGCTTAAAGGAAACTTGGGCTTATGTTTTGAACGGGTAGTCTTTTCAACAGTGTCAACATGACTCGCAGTGGCTGACAGATTGTCTTCAGCATGAACCACAGAGGCTGAGAGACTGCCCCCAGCATGACTTGCAGAGGCTGAGAGACTGGATCCAACATGGCCTGCAGAGGTTGGATGGGCACCACCAACATGAACCACAGAGGTTGAATGGTTAAGATCAACATGCTTTGCAGCAGTTGAGTGTGTGCCCCCAGCATGAACAACAGAGGCTGGGTGGATGGATCCAACTTGAACAACAGAGGTTGGATGGGGAGGTTCAACTTGAAAACGAGAGGTTGAACGAGCATCTTCAGCATAAACAACAGAGGCTGAGTGACTGGATCCGACATGACCTGGAGAGGTTGGAAGGATCCCACCATCATGATCAACAGATGCTAGATGGTGAAAATCAACTTGACTTGCAGAGGTTGAATAGGTGCCCCCTGCATGAACAACAGAGGTTGGGTGGTAAGGTTCAACTTGACTTGCAGAGGTTGAACAGGTGCCCCCTTGCTTATGTGCCTTCTTCCTATTCCTCCTTCTTTTACTCATTTTAGACTGCCGGTTACTAGTATTAGTACTTTCACCACATGAGGTAGAAGGAGGAGGAGAATCAACTACAGGTGAAGGGGAAGTAGTGTTTTGATGCCCTTGATATAAGGAGCTTACTTGAGAAACATCAGGAGCATTCAGGACAGTTGGAGTGGAAAACAACCACACCGGTAGCCCTAGGGTGAATCCAGGTAGATTTAGGGTGGCCATCAAGGGAACACCAACATTCCCCGTGAGAGGAATAGTACAAGGAGTTCCCAGCATGGGGATCTCTTGGTTCGTGTTCGAAGGGGTGCTAGCCATAGTTTCAAACCAGAAGACAAAGTATGAGGTTGATAGGCAACCAAAATTACCAAGCACACCTAAAGGCACACTAAGTACAGACAAACCACACAGCACTCACTAAAAATTCCTAAAGCCAAACAGACAAACAGGTATAAGATATACTTTTCAGAAGAAAGCTGATAGACAGTTACTTGGCGTCCCTGTAGATGTTCTTAGGCACAAGTGAAGGAATCACCCACCGCCCTCCCACACTTTCTACCGGGGTTACCTTCCAAGTCCATCCAAGGTCAACCTGAAATAACCTTTCGGTGTACCTGTGTATGAACCCTAGATGTCAAAGAGACTAAAGGCTACCTTAACTAAATTGACAGTCTGGGGGGACAGTCGTCAGCTGAACTCGTACGCATGGGCAGGGTGGCTGAGCCCGAAACTCCGTCTAGGACCGAATCCCCAGATGCGTAAAAGTCCCGAGTTACATTTTGACAAGGATTCAGAGGGTTATCTCCTCTGTCCAAGCCTCCACGCGGCCTAGTTCTTAACTCCCGTTTGAGAGGAGCTTCCCAGATACAATCAATGTAGAAAAGGATTTACCTAGTGATAGGCCAACTACGTCTAAATTTTAACACTTGTGGGGAGTTAAAACTCCCTAACCCACAAGTCTAGCCTAAGCTAGTTGGTGTATGACCCTATAAAATAAAACTTACTAGTAATTTTTAAAATTATATCATTTATTTTAAGAGCTGTTTTTAGTCAGAGGGTAAATGGCATGAAACTTATGTGGTGTTTTGAGTCAAATCTGAAACGAAATGACTAACCAAAGAGATATGAAATACAAAAAGCAAAAACTATTCTCTTTATATTTTCAAATAGAAAACTTGAAAGCCAAAAAGAACAAATTCTTTTTATATTTTTTCAAAAACAATGATATGCCATGCAATCTAGACTAAAAACCTAATCTACATGCATATAAAGCAAACATATGTTTTTGTATATTTTATTTTATAAATGCAAAAGAAAAATCAGCCTATTAACTAATGCGAGCAAGTACTGTAAGCAAAGAAAATAGACAACTACTATACACCCCAAAAACAAACCCTAGGATTCCCTAAAGTTAGGATATAACCTCTCTTGAAAGGAAGGCTCACAAACGTAAACAAGCCAACAACTTTGGAATGAAAAGACCGAGCAAAAAGACTGGAATAAACAAAGGTCAAGAAGTCCCAAGGATCAACCTAAACCTTAAAACAAAGGCTGCTCAGTACCTTGTCCAACAAGGTCAAGCCAAAGAAAGAGGTAGGGGGGAAAGCAGCAAAAACAAGTATAGGTTCTTTTTAATTTTCTTTTATAAATGGAAAAGAAAAAACTACCTAAAAAACAAAGTATGCAGATAATAAGAACAAAACAAAAGGGACTTTGCTATATAACCACCAAACAAACTCTAGACTGAACTAAAGTCAGCATAAACCCTACTTGGAAGGAAGGCTTGCATAAAAGACAAGTCAAATACTTTGGCAAGGTGAAGTTAACCAACAAAAGAAGAAGGAAACTAACACCAAAAATCTTTTGAAATCAAACCAGGGCCACTAACAGGGGCTGACCAAAAACATAAGCCAAAAATCATACCAAGCAAAGGAGGCAGGGGAAAGAGCAAAGAACAAACCCTAATGCTATAAAAATACAAGCAACAAGGATTACCCTAATTCACAAGAGTCATGTACTGTACTTGAGCAAACTTGAACCAAATAAACTGTCTAATAGCAACAAACTGAAACAAACAGGCTGACAGAACCATAAGACAACCAACTAAGGAAGGCTAGGAACCCTATTTTGGGTGTACACAATGACAAAAATCACTGTAGACTTATGAAGGCGAATGACAGCTAGCCACTCTCCAAAGATAGAATGGAGAAACAGAGCCCAAAACCTTAAGGACAGATCTGGACAAAGACACTATAGCCTACAACCCAAACAGGACAACCACTCCAGCATGCACGCAGAAAATAATCCAAGTAAAAAAGGCCCAAGGGCTTTTGAAAAAGCACTAGAATGTGATCACCTTATGCATTCAAACAAACTCTACAACATTCTTAAAGAAAATATTCTTAGAAAATAGGGACTATACCAAGAAAAGAAAAAGCAAACTCTTCTTAAAAATCCCAACTTCCAGGCATACTCGCGATTGTCTTGCAGTGCAAGTCGCGAATGATTCACGACTGTCTAGTGCAGCAACCCGCGAATGCAACTTGATATTCATGACTGTTCAGAAGAACAGCCCGCGAATGGGTATAAAAATTTCTCAAAAAACAAAGAAAGAAAACCAAAGATTTTCAAATGCTAGGGCAAGTAAGAACCAGGATAAAAATCACAAACATACTTCAAGCAAAGACTGGTCAGACGACAGAAATGACCTACAGCAGACTAGGCATCCCCAACGGAGTCGCCAGTTCTGTTGTACAGGATTATACACCTGATAACCATAGGTCTGGGGTTACCAACATACTCGACACTTGCAGATGATTGACTTCTGAAGTACAGAATAGGAAATAGGAGGGTTAGAAGGACTTACTTGTTAAATGAAGGTCGATCCTTGCTAGCCTTCTTCCTCTCTGTTCCACTTCCAAAGTCTTTAGGATTACTCTTCTTTCACCTGTCAAGAAACACTCTTCCAGATACAAGATGATTCATATACATATATGCAGGTTAGGAAAATCATATATCATACCGAAACATAAACATTTACCAATCTACAACACATGAAACACTTATGGAAGAAGTAATCTCTTTATTATCAATAATGGAAAGAGTTCAGATACAACCCAGCGTCTGAGACAAGGACTCCTCTGTAACCAAAGGATTTTGAGTTTCACTACTCCAAAGACTTCTGTAAACAAACCACCAGCATAACTTTGCTCTCCAAGTCTATATCCAACACCCTCCCCAAGGCCTGTATTTATATGGGTGAAATAAGGCAGTTCTCGAAGGTTGGGGAAGTTATAGCAGTTAAGTAAATTAAGTTAAATGAGGTAACTAACATCCCATTAGCGCGTGTTTTAAGTTTTAATGTTAAGAAGCACATTCGCGGGTCTGTAGTAGAGCAACCCGCGAATGACTCGTGACTATGTATAAGTACAACCTGCGAATACATAGATTCACTACTTGCTACAAAGGAGACTCATGAATGATGCACGAGTTGTCTATAAAGAGAGTCGCGAATACATCTCAACATGGCAAAAAATGGCAAAGTGACTAGCTGGATGAGGGAGGAATGTATTATAAGAAACTCATCAATAGTACCCTGGGCAAACCTCAATCCATAGATGTCCTTTTGTGTACCAACATAAGGAATGTCAGCACTCGGACAGAGAGGTGCCATTTAGGTGGATAACAACATGTTTATATACAATAGGAGAAAATCGTTAGCCTTTGGAGGCAATTTGGATGCATAGATGTGGCAGGCTTAGATTGGACCTCAAACCCCCCCTAGGTGGACAAATGAGCTCCCAAAGCACCTCAAACAATAAAGAATGTCTGTGCGAACGTGGATGGAGCATGCTAGGACATAAATGAAGGTAGGGTAGGTGTGGTGGAGCGCATGGGTGAGTGTGAGTGGCTCTAGACAACAATAAATGGTCTAGAATGACAAAAAACACTCAAATACCATGCATGGGCGCCTTTGGTCAACAAGTTTCCTTGTTTTATGGAGTGGGAGTGCACCAAGGACTAAACTGTCATAAATTAGGGTGCATGTGTAACCATAATGATCAAATGTGGGTGCTTGGGTGCATTAATGAGTACCAAACACCTTGACTAAACCAACCTAGTTTTGGACCATATAACATAAGTATGAGACAAATGAAAATATGTCCTAGGTGTATGACCATGGTACTAAGGTGGTATAATTTTCTAACACCCCCCTTAGGCCCGATCTAGTGTAAATACATCACAAAATTATTGAGGCCTTGGCAACTAAGGCTCAAGTCACCTCTTACAAAAGTTTATTTGTCCATATAACCAAGGTAAAGAAGAAAACCTCATGGGAACAAAACCTCCCCACAAAAATGGACATGGAGCTAATCTAAGTGAATATCAGCAATCACCATGTGTCACCCACTCCAAGAAGTGATCTCAGATAGGTGAATGCCTTCTATGTGAAGCTCTTGGTGAAGGTATCAACAGTTTGCTCTACAGATGGGCAATATTGCAACGATAGCACTTGCTTATGCACCAAGCTCCTGATGTAGTGCATGTGTATCTCTATGTGATTGGTCCTCTGTATCTGCACTGGATCAATAGAAATCTTGATTTCACTTTGATTATCACACCAAATGATTGTGGGTGAATAAAATGCGAATCCAAGTTCCCCAAGAATACGTTGTAACCACACACATTGTGTAGCTACATTCACTGCTCCTCTTCACTCTGCGTTAGCCGATGAAAGGGATATAGTGTGTTTTTTCTTGCTTGAACAATATATGGGATCATGTGAGAGCATGAAGACATAACCTGAAGTGGAATTTTTGTCTATGGAATCTCCAGTCCAATCAGAATTAATAAATCCAACTAGTTATAGTGGAGAGCTAGCAACATAGTGTACTTCGAAGTGTTTGGTTCCTTACACATAATGCAAGATCCTTTTTGCATCTTTCCAATGGATCTCATGAGGATCCTGCATATATATTACAACAACACCTACATCATAAGCTAAATCAAGTCGAGAGTGTGTGAGATACAACAAGCTCCCAACTAGTTTCCTGTACAACGAGCTGTCCACCAATGGAGATGCACCAAAATCACCTAGTTTTATTCCTGAAAGGAATAGGCACTTGGATGCATTACATTCATCCATATTGAACTTTAATAATAGGTCTGCAACATACTTTGATTGGCTGACCTTTATCCTAGCATCAAATTGCTCACTCCAAGCCAATAATTTGTTTCAACAATCCAAGGTTAGTCATAGAAAACTCACTATGCAAAGAAGGATTTATTGATCCTATATCATCAATGCAACTTCTTGTAATCAAAATTTCATTGACATACAGTACTATGACCTGCAATAAATCACTAATATGCTGCAAATATACATTAGGATCAGTTGTGTATTGCTCAAATCCTAGTGAAAGAAGAAAGCTATCCATCTTGGCATTCCAAGCCTTGAGGGCTTGCTTGAGGCCATAGAGTGACTTCCTCAACCTGCAAACAAGTGAAGGATCATGAATTAAACCTTTAGGATTCTACATATAAATATGCTCATGAAGTTCATCATGAATAAAAATACTCTTCACATCCATGTGGTGAACCTCCCATCGCTTAGATGCCGTAATGTCCAAAACTAGCTTGATTGGGTCCATATTTGCAACCGGTGCGAATTTATCTGTATAGTCCACTCCTTGGACTTGAGAGAAGCCTTTGGAAACCAACCTGGCCTTGTACTTGATATATGAACCATTTTCAGCCACTTCGGTCCTGTAGACCCACTTACATTGCACTAGTTTCCTCTTGGAGGGTAGGGGAACCAACACCCAAGTTTCATTGTCTTGCAAAGACTTGAACTCTTCTTGCATGATTGTTTTCCATATTGGGTCAAATGAAGCTTCCCAATATGTATGAGGATCAGACTCAACCATCATAAAGAATCTCTCTGGAAGATTCAATTCACAAGTGGAGAAAGCATTGTGAAATTGAGATCTGGTCTTCCTAGAGTCTAGTGGATCTCCAACAAGATCATCGGCTTCTTGTATGGTTTTATCAACCCACTTTGGCCAAATGGGTGAGTCATGATCTGAATGCATGTCATCATCATCATCATCAACATTAGAATAAAAAAAATCAGAAGAAGAATCATCACTTACATCATCATGGAGTGGAGGATGTGAGCAATCCCTTTGAGCTAGTTCGATCTCCTGGATGGGCTCTTCTTTGAACTGTACACTCCTTTCAATTAATGTTTTAAGAGATGAAGGTTCAAAGAGCTTATATCCCTTTGCATATTCAGCATATCCAACCATAATGGACTCCTTGTTTTGATGTTGCAAGGCCTTTCTCTTCTTGAGAGGAATTCTAGCCCAAGCCTTTGAGCCAAAAACCCTGAAATGAGAAACATTGGGCTTATGATCACTCCAAGCCTCCAATGGAGTTTTGTCTTCCAATGCTTTATGTGGAGCTTTGTTCTGAACATATGCAACACAATTAATAGCTTCATCCTATAGCTTAGGTGACAAGTCCTTTTCCTCCATCATGCATGTTGCCATCTCTTCCAGAACTCTGTTCTTGCGCTCCACAACACCATTTTGCTGTGGTTTGTAGGGCACATAATGTTGCATTTAAATGCCACTATCATGACATAGTTGTTGTAAGTTCTTGTTGACATACTTGTTATAGCTGATTTTAACACACTTGGTAGATCATGTTTTTATGGCCTTCCATGTCCCTATGCAGACTCCTTGGACCCCCTTTGCTCATTATAAACTTTGATGCTCTAGAAAATCTCTTAAAAAGTTCTATTTATTGGTATACGCGGGTCATCATCTTACAAACCGTGTGTACACGGATCTTGCTCCACTATGACCCGTGTACATCGAGAAATGTGACAAAAAAATATTTGGAGTTTTCCCCATTTAGTAATGAATAAATTGGCTATTGGCCTTCCATATGTCTAGAAATGCTTCAACTCGACCCTTCATTTCCCATTGAAGGGCTATATATTGAGCTACTTGGATGCATTGGAGGGGGAGAATTTGTGAGAGCGAAGAAACTATAGTGGATTTGTGCTCCATACTTACATACTAGAGTCTGCATCCCTTAGTCCTTTGAGAAGCCATTGATGCTCTTCCCAAGCTTTCCATTGTCTTGTGAGCTTGCCATTGATATGAAGGATTTAAGTGGTGGAGGCCCAGGGGGAGGACTCGGTTTATCCCTTTCAACCAGGTGATGACATAATTTGTTACTTATATCTATGTTTATAATTAATAGAAAAATCCATTTCTCGTCCATTGTATTTGTGTAACTATGAATGTTCTTTATCCATGGATGTAGTTGTTTTGATTGTATGTATATTGCACTGATATATGTTAGAGTAGGTTCTAACGCTTAATATCTATCATGCTTGTATATTTTGTTGTTGTTGAGAATGGAATGTAGGTGCAAGTGTGGTTGAAAGCTCAACAAGGATGTACTACGAATGTCTGGAATAAGGTATGCCTTCCATTCTGTTGCAACTGCAACCGTTCTCCCTAAATTTCTTAAAATTTTGGGTCCCTCCTTTTGATTTAGCGTTTGTCGTCTCGAGTGGTTGCCTATGTTTCTAAGTGTATTGGATCGCAGATTTTAAGTTGATTTGCTTGTCAAAGGGCCACTGTTTCAGAAGCAGTCTTTTCCGCTGCTGGAATTCATAGTCTTAAGCACTTAGCATTTTTCATTTTTGATCGGGGGATGTAGTCTTCTTTAGCTTCCGCCGTTGCGGCTCCAACACAACTCAGCTTCCAAAGCCTAAAGCAGTCTGCTGTCTGATGCGTCAGTCTTATTTTCTGCCGTTGTGGCTTCTAAATCGATTCTTCATCCGAAGGTCGAATTGCTCCAACTGCCGATGTGTATTGTTCTTTTAATCGCTTGCCCGTAGTCATTTATTTTCCTCCATTGCGGCTCCCAAAGTGGTTAAGCCTCTGAAGTGCAAAGTGCTCCGAATTCCGATTTAAAGTTGTTCCCGCTCATAGGTCGCACGTGTCTTTAGCCTTCCCTTCCGCCGTTGCGGCTCTCAAAGTCATTGAGCTTTCGAAAGGGAAAGCCATCCGACTTCCGATTTAAAGTTGTTCCCGCTCACAGGTCGCACGTGTCTTTAGCCTTCCCTTCCGCCATTGCAGCTCTCAAAGTCATTGAGCTTCTGAAAGGGAAATCCGTCCGACTTCCGATTTAAAGTTGTTCCCGCTCACAGGTCACACGTGTCTTTAGCCTTCCCTTCCGCCGTTGCATCTCTCAAAGTCATTGAGCTTCCGAAAGGGAAAGTCGTACGATTTCTGATTCAAAGTTTTTCCCGCCCTCTCGTCGCGTGCCGGTAGCATTGACTCTTCTGCCGTTGCGGCCGGGAAAGCCATTTGGCTTCCGATGTTGGTCTCCTCCCATTTTCTGCCGTTGGTTTTGTTATCACAAGCCTGTAGAAGAACAAGGTAGTATATTCAGCTTTTGTAAAATAAAGGTGGTGCACCTGACCATTTCCTGTGGATTAGCCGTTCAGTCAGTTTGCTGCTGTGGTTTAAATGCGTTTCCCACAAATGATGCTTGTCGTTTGATTGCAGGTATTTTCCGGAGATTGGTCAAGGGAGGCAGACCGTTTGGTGAAGGTAGAGCCGAAACCAGCAGGATCGTAAGATGGACAAACCAAAGAAAAGACAAAATGAATGGTGAAACAGGAGCAGTTCTGAAAGGTCTGGCAGTTACTTAGCCACTCATGGGCATGCGTAGAAAAGATAAAGGAATATGAAGCATTGGGGAGCTGAAAGGTCATCCGTTTGGGGGGCAGCCCAAACGATCAGCTGTTGTAGTTTAAATACTGGAAAGTTAGAATTTAGAAGGACTTTTTCCCTGGAAGAATTAGTAAACCATTTGCTTGTAAGAGGAACTACTTCGTTTTACAATCAGAAACTGCAACTTTTGCCTGTTGGAGAAAGCGAAATGTGGAATGTATCAATGTGATTAAATGAACAATGTTGAAGGGGAACTATTTCGTTTTCAGCTGTGTTTCATTAACTGTGAGAGTGTTTGACTTCCTGAACCTATGTTCTTGTTGAATGCTTTTCAGTATATTTTGGGATGTTTTCCACTGTGAGTAATGAATGTTGTCCATAAAACAATTGGCTAACTGGTTGTTCAAAAATCTGCAATTGTTCATGTGTCTTGAAAGAAGTGTCAGCTATCTGTAACTCTTCATTATGCATGTACAAAATATGTTACGCACCAATGAATGATAATCTTTCTCCCTAGGGATAGTTTAGGTAGTTAGTTTATTTTCTTGTTGTATGTGATTTAGATGCTAGTGAGTCTAAGATGAGAGGTAAGAACCTGCGCATCACATTGTGACTGCTCCTTGCATCTTATCACCCTGCATGGTTAATTAGGCACTTGCATACCATACATTAAGTCAAAAAAAAAAATACAAAAATACACGATGGACTCGGCCGCAACCGGTAAAGCCTTTGTTTTTGTTACTTTGACCTACGGTAGTCGGACTGCAAACCAGACAGATTCTCCATACCAAACAGTCAACAGGATAGTTGGGAACGTTGATTGGGGAGAATCCCTTACTATTGTTTCCTGGGAATTTCGGGGCCTCAACAATTTTGGCGCTAGAAGGAGGGCCGCCAGTGTATGGCTGGCCGAGGAAACCCGTTTTCCCGAGACTATTCCACTGGTAACAGTTCTAAAAGCAGTGGGTTTCATAATCCAATTCCGGAAGAAAGAGAACATTTATATTCTGTTGGCAATGAAATTGTTAATGATCTGAGAAGACACACCAGGGCATACGTAAAGAAGATTGGAGGATTCCCAATCATCCCTGAATTGCCTAGAAGAGAGTATAAAAGGAAAGATCGCCCTGTAGCGGAAGACTCAGTGTTGGTTGGAGACTGGGAAGAGCTTGTAGAAACATCCTTATAGGAAGTTGTGCTACCTTTGAATCAAGAAGGCCCATAAACCCCTCACAGTTCTCCTGCTCATACTCCAGTTGGTTCACCTCCTCACTCTCCACCCAGACTCATGGCAGGAGTAAATGCAAATCCACCACCTAACCCACCTAATCCACCACCTGCATGGAGAGCCAGATCACCATTAAACCTTAGACCTCCATTACATGACCTACCTCAAGCCCTTGACAAGATGTTGCCCAAGTTTGACCCCAATGAGAAAATACTAGTAGATGATCACCTACAAAGTTTCTATTTGGAAATTGAAGGATTAAGGGCCGAGGAATATGAAGATGTAGTCTGCAGACTGTTCCCGCATACCCTTAAAGGAGCTGCAGCATCATGGTACTTTGGGTTGCCTGTTAACTCTATCCTTGATTGGGATACCTTCGAGAGAATTTTCAGAAGTAAGTATGCAACTTAGAAAACTCATGCAACCCTCATGAAAGGGCTATGCACCTTGAAGAAAGAAAGAAAGGAAAAGGTGCACAGTTTCACACAAAGGTTTAAGGCCTATCTCAAGAATTTATCTGAAATGGATAGACCTTCAGATAAAGTTATGATTGAATATTATACTTCAGCTTTAGGTCCTGATTTGGCCATGTTTTCCAAAGGTAGGGCCAAGGCTACTTTGACGGAAACCTATGAAGAGGCTGAAGTAGTGGAAGCTGAAAGAGAGAGTATTGAAGACTATCGAGAGCAGCCAGGAGAAAAAGGTGCAGGGAGAAAAGCCTTATTGTTTACTAAGCCTAAGGAAGAAAAGTCGCTAGATTTGGAAAATATGGCCAAAATGATGCAGAAGCTTTCCAACAAAATCATAGATATGGAGAAAGAAAAGGAAACACAAAAGTTTTATAAGCCATATTATAAGAAAAGAGAGGATAATCACTAATCTCAACCTCCTCCTCACAATAATGCATCTATGAATTTAACAGAGGTAGGCATGGATAATTTCTGCACTTTCCACCAACAGCCACACTCTGAAAAGAATTGCCCTCAATGGATAAACTCAATGACGCTGGTCATGAATCAACTATTAGATTCTAGATTAACAGAAGAGGGAGATGAAGAAAGAAAAGAGAATTCTGCTTCTACTTCTACTAAAGAACAGGAAGAGGAAACCATGGCTTTATGGAATTCTGTCTCGCTATTTGATGCTGAAGAGGAAAAGACTCATGGGTACAAGGACGTTATGGAAACCAACGTAGCCACAAGGAGCCAAGGGACGGTTAAGGAAGACAGTCTTATAATCCCAAAGATTAAGAGGCTGTAGAGAAATGTTAAGAATAAATTTCAAAACAAATATTTGGCTGATAAAATTCCAGAGTTCACTATTACCAGTCAAAATCCTAGGCAGAATGACGCGCGGGCCAAGCCAAATGAAGGAAAGATGAATGCTGATAAACCTCACCCCATTGAGCAGCCGATGGATTATGACATCGTGGAGGATTTAAAAAGGTAAAAGCAAACATGCCACTATTCGAAATGTGTAAAGTGCCGCAGCAAAAAGAAAGACTGTTAAAAGCACTTGAAGCATCGGATGAGAAGCTGCCCGTCGACAATCAACCTCAGGAAGAAGAAGAAATTGGAGAAACAAGCGTTGGAGGTAAGTCTAAAAGCAAACATCCACCTTTCCTCCTCATGTTTGAAATTTTCAATCATAATGTGCATAATTGCTTGGTAGACTCAGGGGCGTCAGTTAATGTTATGCCCATATCAGTCTGTAAAAAAATCAATGGGCAGCCTAAGCCATCCACGTGGAGGGTGGTTCAATTGGACAGAACGGATGTAAAGGTAATTGGTGAGCTGGAAGATGTCCTAGTCCGTATGGCATCTAATGACAAAGTTTGCCAAGTTATTAACATCGTGGTGGCTGATATACCAGACGCTTACGGTCTTGTCCTGAGCAGAGATTGGTTCGCCAAATTAAATGGATATTTCGCCTCAGATTGGTGGCATATATGGTTGCCACACAAAGGGAGTCCGAACCAGATTAATATTCTAAGGGAACCTCACATGAAGTACAATGTTACTCAACTGGAGGAGAAGAATGTACCAGTGGATTCTGTATTGGGAAACTATTTTATTGAGTTGGAACCAGGGAATTACCAAGCAGAAGAAGCCAGCAACACATCTGACACCCAGCCTGATCTCCTTCGATTCTCACAGGCTGATGAGATTGACTGTAATATAGTAAGCTTAGCAGTAGGAATAGATTCACCTTCAGTAGTTAGTGATTTTTGGATTTTGTTTTTTGATGGCTCTAAGACATTAGAGGGGTCAGGGGCTGGCTGTGTCCTGATCGACCCCCAGAAGAATAAACATTTCCTTTCATGTAGATTAGAGTTTGAGTGTACTAATAATACAGCTGAGTACGAAGCACTGGTGCAGGGACTAAAGAAAGCGATTGAATTAAAGGTAAGTAATCTAAAAGTTTTTGGGGATTCCGAAATTATTGTGAAACAAATCCGGAATCAAATACATTGTGTTTCTCCTCACTTAAAGGCTTACCAGAATGAGGTATGGGATTTGCTTAAATGTTTTGATGCATTCAAAATTATTTCAATTCCAAGAATTAAAAACGCAGCTGCTGATCTGTTGGCCACATCAGCCGCTAGACTCGTACCCACTAATAATCGATGCTTTGTTGAATTACTTTTCAGGCCCTCTGTACCTGATATGATTGTGAACCTACGAGTGTTCGATGATGACCAGCAGATCATAGAATGTTTAACAAATGAAGAGGTGTTTAAAGGAGCGATCATAGACGATGAAGAGCATCAGGCTGATATGAAATACGATAATTTCATTCCTAAAGGAGTCAGAACATTAGAAAAAATGTTTGATTTAAATGAAAAATTCAGAAGACCAGCCAACATGAAGACCCACAGCTCATCTCTACAGTTCGAGCTGATAAATTTAGGGACTGAGACGAATCCAAAATTTGTGAATCTTGGCAAGTGTTGTTCACCAGCAGAAAGAGACAAATTCATTAGTCTATTTAAGCAATATAAGGATGTTTTCATGTGGACATACAAAGATTTGAAAACATACGGCACCAGCATCATCAAGCATGTCGTACCCATTAAAGCAGGCATAAAGCCATATCAGCAACTGTTGAGAAAAATGCATCCAAAGTTGGAACCGCTGATTCAGAGTGAAGTGAAGAAATTATTGGAGGCTAAAATCATTTTCAAAGTCAGACACTCTGAGTGGGTGTCAAATCTGGTACCAGTAAGGAAAAAGTCTGGAGAAATAAGACTCTGCGTGGATTTCAGAAATCTAAACAACGCTTCTGATAAAGATAACTACCCTGTGCCACCCATGGAGCAATTGTTGCAAATGGTCTCTGGTTCTGAACTGTTTTCATTATTAGATGGTTTCTCTGGCTACAATCAAGTGCTAGTAGCCGAAGAAGACAGATTGAAGACAACGTTCAGGACCAAATGGGGAACTTTTGCATACAGAAGAATGCCCTTTGGGCTTATAAATGCTGGAGCAACATTTTAGAGGGCTATGGACATAGCTTTCCATGGGTTGATTGGTCAAAGCGCTGTAGTATACCTTGACGATATTACAATATTCTCGAAGAGAAGAGGAGAGCACGTGTTTCACTTAAGGCAAATTTTCGAACGCTGTCGTAAGTATGGCATCTCACTCAATCCTAAGAAGTGTGTATTCGCTGTCGCGGAGGGCAAGTTGTTGGGTCACATAGTTTCGAAGAAAGGAATCTCTATAGATCCAGAAAGAATTAAGGCTATTGAACAAATCCCCTTGCCCCATAATAAAAAGGGGATGCAATCATTTATGGGAACGATAAACTTCGTGCGAATATTTGTGCCTGATTTTGCTCAAATTGTCAAACCACTACAGCAGATGGTAAAGCAAAATGCACTATTCAAGTGGATTGAAATTGAGAAGAGCGCATTCAGCAAAATCAAAACTGTTGTTGCACATGCACCATCCCTAAAAAGCCCAGATTTTGACAAAGATTTCATCTTGTATACCTTTGCATCCGATGATTCACTAGCAGCTGTGCTCACCCAAAAGGAAGATGGGGGGAATGAATTCTCGATATCCTTTATGAGTACTGGTTTACAGGGGGGTGAATTGAATTACCCAGCTGTTGATAAACAAGCTTATGCTGTATTCAAAGCAGTAAAACTATTCAGGCCTTATATTTTAAAAAATAGAACCAAGGTGATCGTCCCCTACCCAGCTGTAAGGTCTCTTCTTATACAAAAAGAGTTAGGAGAAAGAAGAGGCAATTGGGTAACAGCTCTTCAAGAGTACGACCTTGAATTCAAGCCAGCATCTATAGTTAAAGGACAAGGGTTGTGCAAACATATGACTGAAAATGGAAAAAATGAAGAACAGGCCTGGGAAGATGAAGCTGAATTACATGTAATGGAGGTATGTCCTTTGTTTATAGCTCCCGAGTCTTGGTATAGGGACCTGGTGCATTACCTGTAGGTAGGGTTGTTTCCAGAACATTAGAGTTCCAAGCAAAGAAGAGCGTTGCATATTAAATCAGCCTCCTATCAACTTGTTGAAGGAGTTTTATTCAGAAAGAATTATGACGGGGTTCTTCTTAGATGCTTAGAAAAGGAAGATGCAAAGAAAGTAATGTCAGAATTGCATGACAGTCCTGCTGGGGGACATTATTCGGGAGATACTACGGCCCAAAAAATCCTCAAGGCAGGTTACTATTGGCCTACGCTCTTCAAAGATGCACACGCACATGTCAGGAAGTGTGATATTTGCCAAAGGTGTACTGGGAGACAGCCTAAAGCAGCAGCACCCCTAAATCCTGTGATGATCACGAAGCCATTCGAGCAATGGGGGCTAGATATTATTGGAGAAATAAAACCAATTTCCTCTCTGCAGCACAAGTACATTTTGACCACTACTGATTATTTCACTCACTGGGTTGAAGCAATCCCTCTGCGTAAGATAAATGAAGACGAAGTCATCAACTTCATACAAGATCATATCATGACCAGGTTTGGAGTTCCAGTTTCGTTAGTTTTTGATAATGCTAAATACTTTTCATCAATTAATATGACTGCATTTGCTCATGATAAAGGGATAAAATTGCATTATTCTGCTAATTATTATCCACAAGGAAATGGCCTGGCTAAATCCTCTAACAAAAACCTGATTAGAATTTTAAAGAAGATTGTGGTAGAAAACCAGAGGAGTTGGCACTCAGCATTACCAAATGCCCTTTGGGCCGATAGAGTCACCCCCAAGTCTGCGATTGGAGTGTCTCCATATACCCTTGTCTATGGTAAAGAAGCCATCCTTCCTCCCAATATCATGCTACCATCTTCCATACTAGCTCAAGAGTCTAGAGGGTCGGATGATGAAGTTTTGCAAATAAGAATATATAATCTCCTGAAAGCAGAAGAGGCTAGATCTAAATCCAGAGAACGCTTTAAGCAACAACAAGAGTTAGTTAAAAGATGGTTTGACAAACATAAAGCTGGAACACAAGACTTTGAAGTAGGAAACTTAGTCCTCAAATGGGATCACCCCCATGATGAGAAAGGAAAGCACACTAAATTCCAACAGTTGTGGGTAGGCCCTTTTCAGATTGTAGCCAAGCTTGGCCCTTCTACTTACAAGTTGTAGGATCTGCACAGGTGGGAGGAGAAACTACCAGTAAATGGTTTGGTTCTCAAGCCTTATTTTTCCTGAGTTTGTTTGAATTCTTCTGTCTTGTATATAAATAATTCGTCTGGCTGTCTTTTGAGTCATGTTTTTTAGTTTGCTTTAGTTTGAGATTTCTTGTTTTAAATAAAAGGGACGAACCCGCGGTTGCATGGGGAACATCAAAATTTTTGGGAGTGATAAACAATTTAGTGATCAGATTGTGGGTTGCTGTTTGTATAAAAGAATTTCTTCCAGTTTAGTCATTTTCTCGAATAATTCTGTGTGCATTGAAGTCCTGCTTAACCCTGTGAAATAAACCGGATTCGAAGAGTCTGGAGTACTATGTTGAGGCTCCATCCACGTCACACTTAAAATGTTCTAAGGAGCGACAGCAGAAGACCCATGGAAAGGAGCAAGGTGAACAGTATATTAAACATAAATGATCCCATGCCAAGAAACGAATGCCAAAAGGAAAATAAAGAGTCAAAACTCCTATGAAAGCATCATAAATCAAAGCAGTTGCTGAATCATAAGTACTAAATTGCCAAAAGATCCTCTTCGTCCGTGAGATGAAACTTGAAGTACACCACTCACACAAAAGGACACTATGGGATAGAGGATCCTGAATTAAAATTCAGTAAGAAATGCATGCAGGAGGACTCATATGAAAAGGGACAAAAGTACAAAAGCACAAAAAAGTGCTAAAATGGCATGGGAACGAGGAAAAAATGAATATTTCTATTTACCATGTGCTACAATCGTGTGGTGTCCAAGCTATCAGCTACATGAAGATAAAGCTAATAATGAAACTCATCTTCTGGCCTCAACAGAGTTATCTGGACTTGAAAATATTCGTTTCCACTCTCCCAAATCGGACTATTATCAATGATTGAAGGGACACACTTCCGAAATTCGAGAAATCCAGATAGCTGGAAGAATTCAATAGAATGCAGTTGTTTTTAAACAGTCTGTCACTCAAAGAATAATTGCCCAGAGATCTAGGTTCACTAGGTAATTGCCAATTGTTGCAGCTCCAACCGTTCTCCCTAAATTTCTTAAAATTTTGGGTCCCTCCTTTTGATTTAGCATTTGTTGTCTCGAGTGGTTGCCTGTGTTTCTAAGTGTATTGGATCACAGATTTTAAGTTGATTTGCTTTTCAAAGGGCCACCATTTCAGAAGCAGTCTTTTCCGCTGCTGGAATTTCAGAGTCTTAAGCACTTAGCGTTTTTCATTTTTGATCAGGGGCTGTAGTCTTCTTTAGCTTCCGCCATTGCGGCTCCAAAGAAACTCAGCTTCCGAAGCCTAAAGCAGTCCGCTATCTGATGCATCAGTCTTATTTTCCGTCGTTGCTGCTTCTAAATTGATTCTTCATCCAAAGGTCGAATTGATCCAACTGCCGATGTGTATTGTTCTTTTAATCACTTGCTCGTAGTCATTTATTTTCCACCGTTGCGGCTCCCAAAATGGTTAAGCCTCCGAAGCGCAAAGTGCTTCGACTTCCGATTTAAAGTTGTTCCCGCTCACAGGTCACACGTGTCTTTAGCCTTCCTTTCCGCCGTTGCGGCTCTCAAAGCCGTCCGACTTCCGAAAGGGAAAGCCGTCCGACTTCCGATTTAAAGTTGTTCCTGCTCACAGGTCGCACGTGTCTTTAGCATTCCCTTTTGCCGTTGCAACTCTCAAAGTCATTGAGATTCCGAAAGGGAAAGCCGTCTGATTTCTGATTCAAAGTTTTACCCGCCCTCTTGTCGGGTGCTGGTAGCATTGACTCTTCCGCCGTTGTGGCCGGGAAAGCCATTTGGCTTCCGATGTTGGTCTCCTCCCATTTTCCGTCGTTGGTTTTGTTATCACAAGCCTGTAGAAGAACAAGTTAGTATATTCGGCTTTTGTAAAATAAAGGTGGTGCACCTGACCATTTCCTGTGGATTAGTCGTTCAGTCAGTTTGCTGCTGTGGTTTAAATGCATTTCCCACAAATGATGCTTGTCGTTTGATTGCAGGTATTTTTCGGAGATTGGTCAAGGGAGGAAGACCGTTTGGTGAAGGTAGAGCCGAAACCAGTAGGATTGTAAGATGGACAAACCAAAGAAAAGACAAAATGAATGGTGACAAAGGAGCAGTTTTGAAAGGTCCGACAGTTACTTAGCCACTCATGGGCATGCGTAGAAAAGATAAACGAATATGAAGCGTTGGGGAGCTGAAAGGTCATCCGTTTGGGGGGCAGCCCAAATGATCGGTTGCTGTAGTTTAAATACTGGAAAGTTAGAATTTAGAAGGACTTTTTCCCTAGAATAATTTGTAAACCATTTTCTTGTAAGAGGAACTACTTCGTTTTACAATCAGAAACTGCAAATTTTGCCTGTTGGAGAAAGCGAAATGTGGAATGTATCAATGTG
Organism: Pseudotsuga menziesii; assembly: GCA_001517045.1. Classification (NCBI taxonomy): domain Eukaryota; kingdom Viridiplantae; phylum Streptophyta; class Pinopsida; order Pinales; family Pinaceae; genus Pseudotsuga; species Pseudotsuga menziesii. The sequence goes on along the minus strand of LPNX010260464.1, from coordinate 126,925 downwards.
ATTAAATGAACAATGTTGAAGGGGAACTATTTCGTTTTCAGCCGTGTTTCATTAACTGTGAGAGTGTTTAACTTCTTGAACCTATGTTCTTGTTGAATGCTTTTCAATATATTTTGGGATGTTTTCCACTGTGAGTAATGAATGTTGTCCATAAAACAATTGGCTAACTGGTTGTTCAAAAATATGCAATTGTTCATGTGTCTTGAAAGAAGTATCAGCTATCTGTAACTCTTCATTATGCATGTACAAAATATGTTACTCACCAATGAATGATAATCTTGCTCCCTAGGTATAGTTTAGGTAGTTAGTTTATTTTCTTGTTGTATGTGATTTATATGCTAGTGAGTCTAAGACGAGAGGTAAGAACTGCGCATCACATTGTGACTGCTCCTTGCATCTTATCACCCTGCATGGTTAATTAGGCACTTGCATATCATACATTAAGTCAAAAAAAAAAATACAAAAATACACGGTGGACCAGGCCACAATTGCTAAAGCCTCTATTTTTGTTACTTTGACCTACGGTAGCCGGACCGCAAACCGGACAGATTCCCCATACCAAATAGTCAACGGGCTAGTTGGGAACGTTGATTGGGGAGAATCCCTTACTGTTGTTGCCTACGAATTTCGGGGTCTCAACACATTCCTCAGTGTTAGAATGGTTTATCTCATTAGAATATTTGAAGTGGATTGATTTCTAGTGTCATATTGTTTGTTGTGGTCCACCCGAAGCCATATGAAGTTTTCTCCGTAACAGAATTGGCGACTCCGTTGAGGACTTTCCTTTTTGTTGGAGTTTGGGTGCACGATGTGCTTGATTTGGTCTCTGCTTCTCTGTGTTTCTGTGTCATGTTTGAGAGTGTGTTAGCCCATTGGTATTCTCTTGAAGTGATTTGAGACTTAACCTATCTTTTTACCACCTTTCTCTTGTTGTACGCGGGTCATAGAGGTAATGGTCGTGTATATACGCGGGCTGTAGCGCTTACAGTCGTGTATACATGTGAGTTTTCTATGAATAGTGATGTATATACCTCTTCTTGAATAAGATCTTGATGTTTGAGGGATGTTGGGTGGGTTGTGAATGTTGACGAGTCTTCTTGGGTGCATGTGATGTTTGTTTACTGCTCCTTTACTGACTAGAGACTTTTGTTTCTTCACTTTTAGTTAAAATTTGTTCTTGCATTAGAGGAAATTTCAACTCAAAATGGGCCTCCTAAAAAAATTTAATAAAATAATAGTTAAAATAATAAAATAATATTTATTAATTTTGGAGGAAGAAAAGAAAAAAACTACTTTTTGTATGTATTTTTGACATATATCCCCGTGTTTTTACTCAAATTTCGATCGGGAGAGCTCGTTGGATGCGGAATTTAATTCTGCATCCAACGGGCTCTCTTGATTGAAATTTGAGTAAAAACATAGGGAGATATGTCAAAAATACAAACAAAAAAGTAGTT
>LPNX010260464.1:107955-124935 GCA_001517045.1 Pseudotsuga menziesii | reverse complement strand
ATTAGAGATAGAACAATAGGGGGGTTTTTAATAGTTAGAGGTAGAGAGAAAGGGTTAGGGGTTTAGGGGTGGGAGGGAGGGTACATACAGGTGTTAGTGGTAAGGGGAGACATAGGCGTGTGTGAGTGTGTGAGAGAGATAACGAATGGGGTGGTGGTGTGTTAGGGAGAGGAGGAGGGGGGTTTAGTAAGAGTTAGGGAAAAGAGGGGAGTGCGGGGGACATAAAATAATAAAAGTATTAATATAATTGACAGTGCGGTTAATTCTAAAGATACATAATGCACACTCATTGTATAACGTACACTCGTTTTGTAGTAATATACTGCACACTCGTTTTGCAATAGTATAATGAGCACGTGTTTTGTTTAAATTCATAAATGTATTCATGCCAATGATAAGGCTGAGCCTCCACCCACGCTGGCATGGCATTCTTATGCGTGTGTGTCTGCCTTAGAATTTGCTTCGGATTCAACATGCCTATCCCTTGGAGTATGATAAACCATGGCTAATTAAGCATTATATCCAAATTTTCAATATGTTCGTGTTTGGTTCAACATGCCTATGCCTTGGAGTATGATAAACCATGGCTACTTGAGCATTATATCCAAATTTTCAATATGTTCGTGTTTGGTTATAGTATACTGCACACCTCCAATTTCATAATATTTTAGAAACATATATGTTTTTTTTGTAGATTCCAAGTAATTTTTAACAAGAATATAATTTTTTCTTATTTATCTTGTGTTATCACTCCTCAACTCAAAAAACACATTGTTAGTGTTTTGTCCATAACTCTTTCGTTTCTCAACCATTTTGAAAAAGATTGTATGGTGCACTAAAGAACACCGACCTATACATGCTATAAAAAACCCATTTCCAAATAATTACATTAAGACATTAAACGCTGCACCCACAATTGACATATCGTTTTTGAGGTTTGATCACTTAGATAATTAAAAAAAAATTTAAAAATTTTATTTTTATTATTAGAAAAATAGTCGTGCGCTATTACTATCTGTTCTCTGTGTGTCTACCAGTTTTCGTAAGTTTATTCCATCATTTAGTCACCCAAAGGATGCACCCACAAAAAAATATACCTTATAAATTTTCCAAAAAATAAAAAGTGTCCGTTAAAAAATATCTAACTTTAGATGGTTAAGAACATTTTCAATAGAAAAAAATTATATATTTGGAAAATTCATTCAATTTCTTACATTTATTTTTTTTTACTCATTGAAAGATTCATTGTGTAAGTGTCTCAAAATATCCATGTAAGTTGATGGATGTCTGTTTTTTCAGTTTTCTATTGCATCTAACGTGTCAAAAGAGACCTTCATTAGCTTGCACACACCCATATACATCTTACAATTCTTATTCCAATCGTCGACTAGTTCTCAATTGAAATTCGAGTGGTTGTTCTAACTACCCCATTAAATCTCGTTACATTAATAAAGGCGCTAACGATTGAACTTACAATCATGAACATTCTCAAAAGTAGACTATTAGTCTAACTTAAGTCATCCTTACATTTATTGTTTCCTCAAAACATGTCGAATTACTCTTCTCCTTTTCTGTCGCTCCATTGCTTTCCTTGCGACCAGATTCTTTACAATTCCAACAAAAACTGGTATGTAGTTTCCTAAGGATAACATAACTTCATGTATTTATATATGGAACATTGGTCTAGACTCTAGTATGAAGGCTTCATGTTGTGAAGATTTTTTTGTATCCTAGGAGATCTCATGGTTATAAAGTATTCCTAAAACTATTTTGGCATGTGGATTTTACTGGAATGTTAGACAATGTGGATAATAACAGTACACAAAACATGTAGTCTCAATTGATAGTTTATAAAGTTACCTTTAATTCAAATCTATTGAATGTTTTTGTTTATTTTGTGAAAACAAAATATTCAAAAAAGTTTCTAAAGCTAACAAAGCACATAAGCTCACATTTTCTATAAATGATGATGTTGCATAATGACTACTTTATATGATTTAAAATGCAATTACACATTATTTGTTTGTTAACTTTTATTTAAATATGCAACTATAATAATATATTTTTGAAAAGGTATAATGTAATAACAACAAAATCTATAGATAGTACAAGAGATATGTTTTTTCTAATCCTTGAAAAGCTAACGCTTTTATAATTTCATTTCTTTGTTAATAAAAACTTTTAGAATGGGTGGTTTTTTAAATTTCCAAAATAAAATTGTTATTTTTTATAGAAAAATAGTTATTACTAAAACCATTCTTTTAAATTTCTAAAATCAAATAAAACTTTTAAAATGGGTGTTTTTTTAATCTCCAAAATAAAATTGTTATGTTTCATGGAAAAATAGTTATTACTAAAATCATTTTTTTAAATTTCCAAAATCAAATCGTTATTTTTCTTGGAAAAATTAGATATTGTATTTTTTTCACAGACAAATTTCCAATATTTAGTAAGAATCAAGGAAACCCTATATCCATTGCAGAACATGTCATATGATGAGATGTAAATCCAAATGAAAAATATAACTAACATTCCTCCTACCAAATTTATACTCAACTTACTAACAATACTAAAAAAAATACTCATAAAATTATCTCAAACGAAGTCCATATTTTCACCTATTAAACTGAGCGAAAAAATTGCAATGTGTAAACCAACCTTCATGCCAAAAGTCCTTGTCAAATTATCTCAAATGAATTCATATTTTCAAATACATATTATAATAGACAGATTTGAATTTATATTTTCGAATACCTATTACAATAGACAGAAAAAATTGCAGTGATTAAACAAACATTGATGCCAAAAGTCTGGTCAAATTATCTCAATGAATTACATATTAAAAAATCATTTGTCATATTTATCCCAAATGAATTCCATATTTGATGAGCAGGGAAGGAGAAGGTTTTTCATTTTCAAACAGACACTTGTTCCGAAGGAGCCATACAAGCCAAAAGACGAAGAAAGGGGTGTGTCTAAAAGACGCAAAAGATGAAGTTGTGTCAAACCAGTGGGCAAGAAAGGACTGAACAGAGCTATGTGGAAACAAAGGAAAACCCAGCTGATTCGAGAAGTGTGTGAAGATGGATGAGGTAAATGGACACAAAATGAAAAGATGGTGACAGTCTTCAGCAGCACTAAAACATAACACGCATCTACTCGGACCCTGATAACCACGGGACTGAAGATGATCCCAAGTCAGGATTTTATCTAAAGCCAACAACCAGCAAAAATAGATCAGCTTCAACGGGATTTTTAAAGACCACAGAGAGGATAAAACCCGGTTCTGTTCCTGAAAATCAGAGCTATGAAAAAGACTGTCATATCCAATGGCCGCGCTAATAGTGCCCACATACTGGCTGAAGGACCAAAGGAGCGAATCAGTATCCTCTGTTAAACAAATTCTATTAAATGACAAGCCCCTGATATATGTCATCCATTGAGTACTCCACTCTTCACATAGATCGAGGTCCTCAGCAGAAAACCATAAACCTGTAGTGTGATTTCTAGCCTGGTCCAGAGAGAAAATCCCATAGTCTTCCAAGTAAAGTCTAAGTTCTTCTGATAAAATATATGAACAGCCCAAACCCACAATGGGGTCCGCACCCATATGTACCTCAGCACCATTGCCCACTTGCCAGAGAAGACCTTTCCCGATCCAAGGCAAAGTTTTAAGAAAGCCTTTCCAAATAATCGAAGAATTCCAATATCTGAAATTTTAAATTATGTGCGCTATGGTTCATGGCAGGATGCGTAGTGGTGCGTCTCCTAGTTGTAGATTACTTTATTGTATCATTTAAGTTTTGGTGTAATAGTAAAGCTTACATAGTAGAACCATAGAAAAGGTGTTGAAGTAATCTCATCCCATAATTGAAATTTATACTTGGTTTCAAATGTTTACCAATATCTACAAATTTTATTGTAATCACAAAACTTATAGCTATCTAAAAAAATTTATAATGATAAATATAACATGTCTCTTTTATAACGTGTCATTGTCATTGGTAAGCTTTGCTTATATACTCTTGCAACATTACTTTAAAATCCTTAATCTCGCAACATTACTTTCAAATCCTTTCCCAAAGTAAAGATATTTTTGTTGAAAAACCTACTCATCAAATATTTTTATCATATTGATATGATTTTAGTCAATAATCACTTTATCATATGGATATTGTTTCAATATTGTAATCTTAACTTCAAATATAGTTTTATTTCATACCGAGATACATTTTTAACGTCTATTAAAAATTATTATGTTCTCGACAAGGGATATATATAAATCACTTACCTCCTATTAATTTGCTCATAGACTTTAGAAATTTTTTCTCTTGTTATGGTTTTGGATGGTCTCTGTATAGTTCAAAAAAATTATTTATATGATTTTTATAAATAATGCAAATTTGTTATGTTTTGATTGGGTTAAGTTGATGACGTCTTTCTCAGGAATTCCCTCCCACTTGGATGCTGGAGCGTGCGTCATCCATTTAATCCTAGTATGGGGCCCACTCATGTCATGTTTCTGTAGCTTCTCTTGTAGGATTGGTTGGGTTTGCGGTTTTGTAACTTTGCAAGTGTGTTGAATATAGTTGGATTGTTGTGCGCATTGAACAGTTCTGCATTTTAGTGTGCAAGAAACACTTAATGAACATGGTTTTTCGCAAGTTGATGTTGACGGGAGTACATATTCACCGACTCTAGTTCTATTCCAAAGGAAATGAAGAGGCTTACTAATTTGGATAAATTGGTTCTTGCAAACAATTTTCTTAGTGGTGTGTTATTCTTGACAATGTTTTCAATTGTATTGCACTCTAAAAAAATATTTTGGCACAAAAACATTTATCCAGAAATTTGTCCGAGTCTATTGGTTCATTAACTAACTTGCTTTCGTTAAACCTTTCATACAACAATTTGACAGAGCCATTGCCAAGTTCCATCTCAAGTTTGATCAATATCAACGATGTGAATCTATCTCAGAATTTATTTTTATGATTACTTGCCATCTGGACTTCCAAGTCTTCAACAATTAGTTGTGTTAGATATGTCATGTAACTTCTTCAAGGAAAAAACACCTACCCTTATCTGTCGCATGTCATTGGTCGATGAAGAAAACTGTTTACAGGAAGCAACGAAGCAACAAACGTTTTTAAGACTTCTAGTAGAAAAAAAACACATTTGGGGCCAATTTTAGGAGGGGTGTTTGGTGTCTTGGGCCTCGTCCTACTTGCGATGGTGTTCGTTTTCGTTGTCCTTAAACACGAGTGAAGGGTTTCCATTGGACACACTAAAAGCGATGTAAATCCTTCAATACGTAGAGGAGGCGAATTAGTAGTTGGAATTTCAGTTAGCTTGTCAAGCCTTAGAGAGTCTTTTGCTTATGAACAATTGTTTCACGCAACGAGAGAGTTTAATGCTTCTAATCTTATAAAGAATGGTAGAATGGCCACTCAGGAGATCTCTATCAAGGGTTGTTGGATGGCGGTGTTCCTATTGTTGTAAAAATGATTGATTTAAAATCATTCAGAAGAGATGGATACCTTGCAGAGTTATATATATTTGGAAAGGCCTCACACAAAAGGCTAGTTCCTATGCTAGGTAGGACCACCAAAGCTCGACAACCAAAGATGCCAACCAGGAGGTTGTAAGTCTGATAACCTTCAATCTAAAGTTCGTAATCTCCCTCCACATGTTGTTGATATCTTCATTCATATTGGGTGTCCTCTTACTCTCTTTCGTTTCGGATCTTGCAGGTGTGGGGGGGCTCAACCCTCATGCTCGCAGATGTGGTGTAGAGGTCTTTGGTTTGCTGAGAAGGAGATCACTTCACATATATGTAGCAAGGATTTCTCCCTGCTATAGGGGCAGGAATGGCTCCCTTGTTCCTGTAGGGCACAAGGGTAGGTTCCTGCTCTTAGAAAATAGGAAAAACGAAAGGGAAAATAGAATAAACAGAGCAACGAATTTAAACTAAGCTAATCTAAACAAGAATAAGCAAATGGCAGCTACTGCAAACTAGATCTAGGAGCTAATAATAGAAAATAAAGGAAGGGATGAAGCCCCTGTGAACCCCTCTGCAGAAAACAGGTTAGGGTTCCGCCTCCTTGAAACTTGCAAACAATCTAAGCTATTACACTAGCAAACCTGCAAACAATGTCAATGAAAAACCTGCAAATGAAAATATTAGTTAGAAAGCAAAACAAGCAAATAAACATGAAAAAAAATTATACCTCACTTAGGTGGAAATGGGCTACCATGCCCTAACTCATGGGAGCAGCTCTCTCTTGGTTGGGAAGCAATGGCTTGATGAGATGGAGATGGAGGAGAGGGATAGTGGGTGGTTTGAGAGCAAAAGGTCTCAAAGCATCCACGAGCAACATAACAATAGGCAAGTGAGAATTTTTTTGAAAGTGACCCCCCACCCTCCTTTTATAGTTTTTCCAAGGGATTTTAGGGTTTTAAGCCCTTGGTCAGGGCTTTAGCCCCCTTTTTGGGCCTTTAGCCACTTTTGCCCTAACTTTAGCCCCTTTTTGAGGGCTTTAGCTCCTAGGGGGCTATTTTGGGCTCTTTTTTGGGGTTTTTAGCCCTTTTTTTCATCCTTGGGTTCTTTTGGAGGTGTGGGGGGTAAATGGAAGGTCTTATGGAGTGAAATGACTGTTGTGAGATGGTGTCCTTGGGTGGTGTAGGCCATTGAGAGCTATGTGGGGAATTTTTGGGTTAACAATATCTATCTAGTAACAAAAGCACTCAGTGTTAAATGATCACCATCTTTTTGCTACGACAAATTTCATTGGAGGAGCAGGTATATGTATTCGGCTAAATGATCACCATCTTTTTGCTTTTAAGCTTAGATGTGGGAGCAGCACTAATACAAGAGCAGAACTTTTAGCACTTTGGGCATCATTACGGGTTGCCAAAGATATTGGGTTGCCTTACCTACATATCTTTGGCGACTCCTCTGTGATTATAAATTGGGAAAAGGGGGAATCCACCCTTGACATGGTGAACCTTGAGGCTTGGTGCTACAACGCCAGACTTCTCATGTCCTCATTCACCTGGGTGGATTTCAGTCATGTCTATAGGGAACATAATAAGAGGGCAAACATCTTATCCAAGGAGGGGTTGTTTTTGACTCCTGGTCATCTCTTGCTTACAGAATCATATGATGATGAGTTTATTGGGGAAGACTCATTCCATATTTTTTAGAATATGCTCATTCTATTTCAGTTATTTATCTCATGGATATTTTGAGCTATTTCTGGTTTTGCTGAGCAACTGTTACAGGATTTTTGAGAGTCACTTATCTGCTTGGATAAGGTGTCTGGGCTCTTGTTATTTTCTCTATGGACATTGCAGTGACTGATGTATTTTATTGCTCACTTATGAGAGGACCTCACATGTATTGATACCTAGGTGCTGAGTGTATATTTTACACATCTTGGGTATTGTTTTTATTTCTGTTATGAACTGTCATGTAATGTTATATTTTACTGATCTGTTTGACCCATTGGGGTTTTAATAGCTGACTGATGATGTACAAGGTTACCTTTGATTCAATAGAATATCAAGGAACTGCTTTTTTTTCAACTGGAAAAAATAACAAAAGCACTCATTTCCCCCGATCCTTCGATTCATTCAAATGGTGAAAGCGATCTCGATTAGGGACCACCATAGGATTTTCACGAGAGTTACGAGATGCACTAGAACTCAAGAACCTTCATTGAGCTAGGCAAGGTCTCGCTAAGCTTGGTCATTCCTTGGTCGTAAATTTAGTGTGACTTTTGAGGGCTACGAAGAGAAGCTCAACGGAAGATACCTTACAGTCACTGAAATGGATAATCTGTCACAAGATATCAATTGGAGTAGCTGAAGGTCTCTCATTTCTCCATCACAAGTGCACACCGACTCTTGTTCATAGGTTTTTTCCATTCGTTCCTGAGTTTCCATACTTATTTGGTGTGTGCCTTCTGAAATGCTACTTTTTTAGAACAATAAACCTATTGTGTCTCTCACATATCCTCGATGTGCATAACACTAGGAGCAACATTTTCATTAATGTGACAAAAGTAAAGGGTGCAAGATTGTGAATATTGCAAAGGTTGAGTCTCTCCATTTGAAGATTCTAAAGATTTCCAAGATTGGAAGATTATGGAGTTTAAAAAGTTTTGGTATGATGTGTTATGAATATGTCTCTTATTAGCTCATAATAGTGTGTATAAACCCGTGTCCTCTCACACCTCAATCCACATGCTCTCATTACCTTTGTGTATCGAAGTCTTAATAAGATAAGATGAGACAGTGTTAAATATGTCAAAGAGGATGCGACCTCTCCTCTTGTGAGCTCTCATTTCCATGGTATTTTCGATGACGCATAATCTCTCTCCATGCATAATGTATGAAGACATGTGTGTTGGTGAATTGTATGGATTATGATAGGAGCATGTTTCTGCTATTTGCTGGAGTATCTATGTATTGATGAATAAGGAGCCATTTCCAAAACATAGGAGTATTATCATACATGTTATTGTGTTGTACATGATTACCAACGTAAATTATAATCTTTTAGCCAAAGTTTTTCATGGCAAGAAATTACTAATGCTTTTTATCAACCAATCTCAAAGGTTTTACACTTTTGTGATCCAATGAGTTAATTATACCTCTTATTTGGCCTCATCCCAAGAAAGAGTGCCATTGTTTTAAAAAAAACTTACGATAAACATGATATTTATTGAATGTTTTTTATGAAATGAGAAAATGATAGAAACCAATCTAGCATTAGTTGTTCTAGCATTAAATTCCAAGAAAACATAATATAAAAGGATGTAGTAGGTTGTGGTTACCCACAACCTTGTGGTTGCGACACTGTTTTTCCAACCTGACACGTCTTTAGGGCTTGCCCAACCTGACACATGTCTTCAAGGCCACCACTAACCCACCAAATGTCTTCAAACCTGCCAAATGTCTTCATGGATGTTGATATTACTCTTTGTCCCTCCTCGATGCCCAGTGCAGTCTCACCTATCCTTGTTCTTCTGAAGGGGATACAACAACATCCTTTGGTTTCCATTGCTCTTCCGAAACAAATTAAGTTTGTCTCTTCTACCCTGTCCTGAGAAAAGAAACGATGATAAAACCATAGGCTCGTCGTCACACAACACAATTGTGGAGCATTTACAACACTCTGGCTCGTGGGGCAGTCTACAGTTGAATACTATGATAGTTACTTGAGAGCATAAAGCATAAGAATGCTATATACAACTCTGCATTCCAAGATATCAATGCGCCTTTTTTAGATTTTAAGAATATGCAATTCATTATACACAGGTATTTCATTTATCAATATTCCTTCTTAATTTCCAGTTTTGCATATTAACTGAAAGCTCATAGATTTCCCATTCAATTAGTTACAAACATTTAGCTCTAAAGGACTTCATGTAACCAGTCTTTACATTAAAATGGTGTTTATAAATGTAGACAACATGACTAAGTAGATAAGCCAACCTGTTACTAATGCTAAGCAATCATGCAATAGCCAGCATTAAAAGGATGCCCTCCTCCTTCCTCAATGCGAAAAATGGTTCAAAAATTTGGCTGGTCCAAACAACTCAGCAACTTTTATAGAGATTCTCAATAACCCAATCTACTATCAATCTATTTTTACATTATTTTAGAACATATTCTAACAATAAAAACTATACTTGATATTCATTTTTGAAGCAACTTTTAATCATAGGATCTTTTCGTTTCAACTTACTATCACGTAGCAATCATTAACATAGTACTGACGACTCAATGAGGAAATACAACCACATAGGATTCTGAATTCTGTTATATGATTAATGATCTCGACATTGGATGAAGTTGATTTCTGACTATCATACATTTTTATTCTCACGAACTAATTTATCAATGCCCTTTCATCAATTCAAGGTAAAAAATAAATTAAGTTGGAAGGAGTTTAGCTTACAGTCAAATTACTGTCATGTAATCGGGGCTCCAGCAAACAAATAATTCTGATATACCCAGCTGAGATTTTATCCATCTTCAGCAGTTATGTAAACAATATTTTTCAGCAGGCATGTAAACAATATTTTGAATTGGACCATAACATTAGAAGCTTTCGAACAATTAAATTTGGCATTGAAATTTATTGAGAATAAATTTACTGGCTAATATTATAATAGGAGAGTTAGAATACATTTCAACCAGATTTACTGGGACAATTAGAACAACCAACCTACATTGGTTCCTCTGCTTATTTTGAATTAAACATTTATGAATCTAGGAGCACACTTCATCAATTATAACTAAATATAATGGTATCTATGTGCCAATTTTTCAGAGATTGTTGACTTACATTGAATTTTAGGTGCAGGTGTTTAGAAAATCCAGGGAAAATGAGACACCAACGTTTAATACTATCATCTCCTTTTGTGCTTTAGATCGATTTATCCATCAATCCAAGCCGGCTTGTCTGTGCAATTCATCGTTTTCAAATTCAATCTCTGGCTGGGGAAAATTGGAAGTTGTTTCTTCTTACAATATGAAAACCCTTTCTTTGCACTTGTATTTTCTTCCAACGAAACAATAAAATGAAGACACAAAGCAATCTCAGGCTCTTATCCACTCTCCCCCTCTTTTCCAGAGTTATTTCAATTTTTAAAGATCTCGGCTGTTCTTGGTCGCAGTCCTTCTTGGTTCTTCGGGATTTCTGTCTTGGGTAATCTATTGCCCAACCAACTTGATTTTCTTTAATGAATTAGGGCAAACTTATAAACTTGATAGCTCTTGAAGTGCATCTGCCACTTTACCTGTTCTCCATGTAGGCCAAAGTTCACCTCGAAGTTATGAAACTAAGTAAGCTCCAATAAGAGGGGGGAGCGGGGAGTTGGAATAAACTGCCCTCAAGAACATCATTATCTTCGACAGAAGCTGAAAGGTAATGATCTTGTTGTTATTCTTGTCATTTCTATGGGTTCCATGTACTTGAATTGTCCAACATTTGTCATCTATCCAATGACGGGTGTTCTATGCAGAGAACATGTGTTCACTGAACATCTTCTATTTATTTTAGCAATGAAACTCCTTGGGTTTTCAGAACTTTCCAACATGTAAAAGTTATGAATATTCTCGTCAAGTGTCTGACATAATGTCCATGCATTTGAGATGCTCCAGTTCACTCAATCCAGCAGCGTGGGACGCACATATGTGACTATGCACGCAACGGGGGAGACAACCCAGACCGGGATCCATAGAGTAGGCTCCAAGCTGTTTGGGATGGTTGTTCCCGACAGGTTTAAAGGCTCTGTTAGCCTGAAGTCCTATACTATATGAAAATCTAAGAGATAAAAATAGAGCTATTGCTTTGGTTAATTAAATCTAATAAATACCTACGAATATACAAATTAAACTAGTTAATGAATGTACAAATTAAACTAGTTAATCTACTTACTAATGAATTAGTAATTTAATTAAATTACTAAGCTATGAATCAAATCTATTTAATTAACTGAACTTATAAATAATCAAAAATTAATCAAACATGTTAAATGAGTTATAAAATTTGCATTATTAACAAATATACATTAATTACAAAAATCAGAAAAGAACCTGAATGTAATTCAATGGCTGTTTTCCATAAAATAATTTAAAAGAAACAACATATTAATCTATTTTCGATCTTATCCTTATCAAGAGTGAAAAGAATATTTAAACCTGAAATCAAATTTACCAACGAGACTATTGCATAAGCAAACTTAGTAGTATCCAAAGAAATTCAGAAAACTACAAGATCATACAACAGACACATGTATAACGCATGATATGATGCCAGTCATCAACCCTACAACATGACGTTCATCAGTAAATCTGAAGACAGCAGAAGTCAATAATTATAAATAATATTTGCACAATTCTTTAGAGAAATTATAACAAACATTTATAATATAGAAATGAGTGACAAAACCGAGAGATATCATAGATCATATGCAAAGTGTAAAAACTATATACATATGTTAAATATCACCAGTTCAAACGTTGTAGCTTCTAACAGATAACTGTCACGAGTCACAGATAGATCAAACAGTGGTCTTGTCCTCCACTTCCAAATTATCGACTCCCTGGCAGCATTTTTTTTCTAGGCTTTCAAGAGAGAAATCTCTTAAGCTTTGGAAACATCCAGTCTGCTTCCCCAGCTCCAGCTCTTGATTTGCTCTTCAAACATTAAAAAACAAATTCTTCAATCCTGTTAAGCATTCCCAGAATTGTTCCTGGCAGCAGCGTCTTGATCTGAGAGAGAAATCTCTCAGTCCAGTCCCCCTCCCCATGCAATCAAATTCTTATCTATTAAATAAACCAGGATCAAAAGAAATGAAACCAAATTAAGCTCTGCACAGGCGAATTTCTGGAAAGACCAATTTCTTTGCCGGTCGCAACTGCAAAAATTGTGCTCAAAGGATCCCCAAAATCGCCTAGAATCCATCATTTTCTGGCATAATCCTCCTGAGTAAAGCTAAATGGGTCCGATATGAAGAAAACCCATGTGGCATATTTTTTAGATCTGCCTCCATTTGATCACAATGGGGCTCGGAAAATCGCCTGTCAGTTGAAAACGCGATTTTGTAACTGGCAACAATCCCGGCAGTTTCTCTATTTCTAGCACAGAACGAAATTCATAGCACGCTTTACTCCAAAGAACCAACAGCCCTGCAATAAACAAATAAGAATTAAAAAATCTTCTTAATATCAATCAATCAAAATATTACACATGTAAATTAGAAAGGCAATCATAAATTTATCTGAAAAGATAGACAACAGATCTTCCCTTCAACGCTGGTGTGTTTTGAGTAATCTCATCAATCCAGTAAAGATAGTGTGGTGTAAATTCAGAATGACCGTAACCATTTCCTTCATAGGCTGGTATGTTTAACTTCTTCATTATCTGCATTGCATCCAGATTATTAGCTCTTTTAACAAAACGAGATCCTTCATGAATTCGCGATATGTTTCCCGATTCTTGATCACAACTGTTCTTATATTCCTGCAATTTCATCGCCCTAATCTATGCAAGCAACTGCTGATCTGGATATACATATCAATGCAGACTGTAAACCATTTATAACCGGCCAGATTTTATGATGCATCGTGGCACTCTTTGTTTAACAGCTTGGCGATATAATAATAACTATTCTTTGGCATGATCATCAACATGAGCTTTATGCGCCATTTCCATGCACTATAACGAAAACTACGTGATCTGTTATGAACCCGCATTTTGAATAATAGATTCTCTCTTTATGCTTTAAGCTTCTCGTGATATGGCAATAATATGATGTCCGTTCACTTATGGCGATTTATAAAGCAAGATATGGTATTAATTACAAAAGTTCCTAAAACATCATATTTTAATCCATGAAATAATTCTTTATTGATTAAAATACTCTTTTGGTTGTCGTTTCATATGGAGAATATCAATAATATTCATGGTTACTTTGTCTTTTCACCCATGTGGAGGAATGTCCATCAATATTACCAATACTGAGAATGCTCATATTTTTTGGACTCATGCATATTCCAAAATATAACTCTGAAAGACATCCAAGCATCCATTCTTGACCTTTTGAACAAAATGCATCCACATCTTATTGTATAATAGTTTTAACCTTCAGAAGTGAGAGACATGCTATACAAATCCCATAACCCGTAGTATTAATCTCGACCTCTACATGCAATAAAGATGACATATGAGGACCATTATAAAGATAAGGTTGTATTATTGAACAAAAGCCTTGAAAATATAATTTGAATAAACTTTGATAAGATGCCAAAAGTACAATAATCAACCTTAAACCTTATCAATATTTACGATAACAAAATCACATAATGAAAATCAAATTATAAATATTTGGATAAGATTTCAAAATTAGATCATTACAAATTATTATCACTTAACCCTTGATTTTCAATGCAAATCCATTCAAAATAATAATTTCAAAGTAGTGATTTTGTTAACTAATCCATAGCTCACAAAGGTTTTTCTTTAAAAAACATTTAATTTCATTGTTTCAGTAGCTTCTGGAATGTCACCATTTCAGTAGTTGTCAATTCTTTAAGTTTATCATATGAAATTCAAACATTTCATCAAAAATAAAATACAATTTTATTTGATGAAATAATGTTTTTTTAAAGGCTATTGGGTAGGGGCACAACACGTGGATAACATGCACTCAATTGATCATCTTATGTGGCGCAAATGGACACTGTACACTTTTTGAGTCATTTGGAATACAATATCAAAAATCAAATGAAAGAAGGGTTAGTCTGCCGTGGGTGTTACCAGTTTAATATATTATATAGATAGATTAGAGATAGTCTAATTTTCATGTATTGGATGTACATGGCACAATGGCAACCAGGGTGCCCGGAGACAAACTCAAATTCATCATTATAATGAACTGTAGATGATTAGTTCATTCAGCAGTTGATCCTGTTGCTCTTCCTGCTGGTTTAGACTTGGGATTGTGATGTCCCAGGCGGGAAGCCTGAATAAATAATAAATGTATCAATAATTTATTATACCATTGATCCGCAGCAAGAGGTGCAGTTTTAGATTCAAAAGAAATATTTAAACATTCAAACTTACCATACATTAACACATCTCTCTCCCACACGTGCACATTCACAGATGATAACATATTGATGCAATTAGAGAAAAACTTAACAGTGCAGGACTGATTGAGTTTTGTGAATTGGAATCATGAACAAGTTAAAAGCAAAATGCACACAACACAAATATTTAAACTAGTGTTTGTATTGCAACATAAAAGTTTCGTGTAATGCTCTATGAGAGAGAACATCAAAATCTATGTTCAAATGACCTTGTTCTGATTTTTTAAATGTCATTTGCATTCATGAAATAGAAGTATGATTGAGAAAATCCACTCCATATTGGGGACATCCTCTCTCTTGTAAGAAATTTCTCCCCATTGATCAACACAGATCAATACCCTCCCATAAAAAAAAATATTAGCTTCCATACAATGCAATCGCTTCTTTCATGAGGGAAACCCTAATTGTTCTACACATCTCTTCTTTAAATGATTTTTAAGAAGAACTAAATATATTATAACTGCATAAACAAAGAAATCATAAATTTGCAAATTTATGAAATCTTTGTGTTTGCACTTAAAATATATTTATTTCTCTCTGTTTGTTGAAGAGAGGGACGACCTTGTTGACTAGGAGGCGTATTCATGATAGGATTACTCGTTGTTGAATCATGATTATCATCATTCTCCTCTTTTGGGTCTCGAACCTTAGACCTAATAGCTGTGGACGGGGTCTCTCCTGTACTTAATTTCCAGATAGAATCCATGTTACATTCTTGTGTTAGATGCATAATAAAAAGAATGTAAAAACATAAGTGAATCCAAGAAGGAATTAGGAAACTATGAATAGAAACATGGGCAGAAAAGGCATACTCGATTCAATTCATTAGCAATGTACATAGAGGTACATATATAGTTACAATACCATAACTGTCTATTTAACTGACAGACAGTTAGGAAATATAAACAAAATTATGATTAGTGGTTTTAACATCCCCCCTTAATCATAAGTTTGTCCTTGCTGGAAAAAACTGCCATTACTTGACGATCAACTATGTCAAGTAAATTCAGAGAGTAAAAAACCAAAGTCTCTGACACAAATTAGCAGAAGATGAAGGGTTTTGCTAAATTTGTGGTTTTAGGATGACCACTAACCAACCAAAGCAATCAAGTGGTTTTAGGAATACCACCAACCATGTCAATCTAGAAGTTCAAAAGACTTTTGTTGACCTCGTAAACTATAGGTCTCTTGTTTGCGTCTCTTGTTTCTGACATTCATTTTCGTCTCTTGTTTCTGAGATTCATTTTCCCCCTGTCAGGAACAATCTCACCTTAAAAAAAAATATCAAATGGGCCTTGGTCTTTCCCTCAAATCAACAAAACATGAAGAACCATCAACTGTAGAAACTGCACCTTGCAAACTGGGTTGTACATGACTATAAACTTGCTGATAAGATCTTTCCAACAACTTGGCTTCCAAACACCAACGCCAAGTACCTAACCACTCAAAACTAATTTGTTTCCGCTGAAGATTCTTGTTTTTCTGACAGCGGTCGGAAAGATGATTTTTCTTCCCACAAAGGCTACAAAAGTGAAGATCAAAACAATAAGACTCAACATGGCCAACTCTATGACAATGGTGGCACTTAAAAGATCCTTTGTTTAAGTTATCAACTCCAATATCATTATGTACCTGATTACTGTCTGCAAATTCTTCCTTTTGATTGGCATCAACCAGAAATCCTCCACTCACAAAGCTAACTAGTTTTCTATAATCTGGAATATGGAAAAGATTATCACATTTTTCATATCCTAAACCATATTTATTTCTTTTTGTTGGTAATAACTCCTGATTCAATGTTCTATTCATGACTAAAACATTAATTTATACATTACAATGAGGCGGTTGAGAACCAGCCTTTTCACCTTCCCATGCAACTATTCAAATTCCTATTTAATTATTTATTTACAATAATCCTGACGGATTATATTCTAACAATCCCCCTCTTAATCCGAAGGGGTGTTCGTAAGTCCGAGCATGTTTCTGAATATTTCAAACTTTTCTCGTCCAAGCGCTTTGGTGAAGATGTCTGCAACTTGATCATTTGTGGAACAATGTTGAAGATGGACTGTCTTGGCTTCTACATGATGTCGAATCAAATGATACTTTGTGTTGATGTGTTTGGTTCGATCATGGAATCTAGGATTCTTAGCCAGCTTGATTGCAGAAGTATTGTCGACCAGTAATGGAGTGAAGTTCTCTTGTTTTTCTTGCAAATCTTCAAGTATCTTTATGAGCCATACTATTTCTTTCGTTGCTTCAGCTGCAGCCACATATTCTGCTTCTGTTGTTGAATATGTTGGAACTGACTATTTG
>LPNX010260464.1:61546-97245 GCA_001517045.1 Pseudotsuga menziesii | reverse complement strand
CACCCCTTTGGATTAAGAGGGGGATTGTTAGAGTATAATCCGTTAGGGTTATATAATGTAAATAAATAAATAAATAAATAGTAGGAAGCCAAACAGGCTGAGAGGAACGTGAAACCCAACCGCCATGTGATTTGTATAAATATAGGCATTTGCATTGGAATAATAATCAATTGGGAGTTATTACCAACACATTCTGGCCATTTAGATGTTGAGGGTTTCTTATAACTCAACACTTCTCTATTTAGATTTTCTTCCTTATGGGTGTTGGATTCAACCAAAAATGCACCCAATTACAACATTTTTCAATTCAACAATATTTAATACTCACTAAAGAAACAATAGTAAGTACAAAAAAACTTGCAAAAACACAGAATGCAAGGATAAAAATATGAACAGGCACAAGTTCAGAAAAGGTGTTGAATTGTTTTTTTTTAAATTCTGAATGTTGAAAATTTTGTTTTAATTTGTCTGCATATTCAAATGTCAGTGGCTGCAATCTTCAAACTATCTGCAATATCTTCAATCTAGTTTCAATAAAGCAAATTCTGAACACGTTCTCTGCAACAGTTTGAATTTTCTTCACTTCTAGCTTCAATGCGGCTTCTTTCTTTCTTACAATTTTCAAAAAAAACTTATTTTTGATGCAGCCCAGACTACTTTATAGTTTTCTCTTGACGCTATGTTTCAATACAACATAAATGTTTTTAAGCAACAATTTCAATTCAGATTCATTATTTTTATGCAACAATTTTTGATAACACAAACGCAACGATTTTCAACCTTCTATATAGCCACCTTCCTTCAAGACGAATTCTTCTTAATTTTCCTTGTACTAATGCTTTGCTGCAAAATTCTGATTGGAAAGTTTTCTTCACACATACACTTCAATACAGACTGAATTTTTTTTTAATTCGTAAAGTGGATACAAACGGTTTCACTGCTACCTTCCACTCCACAGATCAACTCACATTCTTTAATGGAATTCTTTACCATTTTATTTTCTTCAAGATACTAAAAATTCACTTTCATTTTATTTTCTTTTTCTTCAAAATTCACTTTCAATAAAAACCAATAAAATCCCTGTCCTTAAACATACCAGTTTTTAAACGAGAAAAATCCTTTTTCCTTATCTTCAATAATGCGGTAAAATATTTACAAGAACTTTTTTTAATATTTCCTTTTAATCTGACTTCACACCAATGCTTAATTTTTTTTATCATGTATCAACTTACTGCTGTTTCATGGACCAACTGTTGTTTCCTCAAATCTTCACAAATTCTCCGATCCGCATTTGGTGTGGACGACTGTGCTGTTTCATGGACCAACTGCTGTTTCCTCGAATCTTCACAAATTCTCCGATTCACATTTGGTGTGGACGACCGGGACGGGTCTCTTCAGACTTCTCTCATGTGGTCATTCTTTATTCGACGGTCAACGAACTGTTCTTGCAGCAGATAGGTAGTGTTATCTTCAACCGAGATTATATAGATTTCTTCCAAACAAACAGACTTTTTTTTTAGGCAGCGATTCCCAACTTTGGATCCTTTGAGGTACATGCAACTGTCTCTTTTCTGCTCTCCTTTTCTTTTCACTGATCAACAACTATTCTTTTTTTTTTCTTTTTTTTTTTCGAAATGCTGGTCGGTTAAGCTTTCTTCCATTTGCTGGTCGAAGGTCATCATACGCTCTGAATGTTCACACGAACTCTCTCAATCAAGGCCACTGATCTTATGGTGCTCTGATACCACTGTTAGATGCATAATAAAAAGAATGTAGAAACATAAGTGAAGCCAAGAAGGAATTAGGAAACTATGAATAGAAACATGGGCAGAAAAGGCATACTCGATTCAATTCATTAGCAATGTACATAGAGGTACATATATAGTTACAATACCATAACTATCTATTTAACTGACAGACAGTTAGGAAATATAAACAAAATTATGATTAATGGTTTTAACATCTTGGCCAATGCTCTCGTTTTTCTTCTGTTTCCCTGCCATGGCCTATATCAAAATATAATAATAAAAATCCAAATAGAAATTAGTATTAGGTCATGGAGTTCCACTTTATTCTGAGCCGGGTTTAAAAGGCGATGTACTTCTAAGTCAAATCTTTTCCATACAACAATCAGATAGGGTTATCTTGTGTTTTCTCGAAATAACCTTCAAAAACCTATCTTGTAACTTCTACAACTATAAAATCTCGTTTTTTCTCCTCTATTGTCTTACACCCACTTAAACTGATAAAATATACCAGCATACACATCTGCCTACCTATCAAAATCTAGACTAAACCTGTAGGGATCTATGCAGTAACTACAAATTCCATGATCTAGCATGAATATTAATCCCCAGGATGGGAAAAATTGGTGAACTGTGGTACGAGAATCAAACTGATCTTTACACAGCCAATGGAATCAGAGACGCAATACTCATGAAATATGTCAGATTCAGTCGACCATAATATTGTAGGCGCTCTTGTCAGATTCAAAGTCGAATTTACGTGCTAAACAAAGCAATAATTGCAAAAGCTAGTAGCATCTTTGCATATCTCTGCTCCGACCGCAAGGACCGACTCCACTCTCCTTGTAACTATATATTTTGTTATCATTACGTTGCAAAGGGAGTATCCTCAAAGGGGACCAACTCCTCTCTCTCCTTCAAACTATATATTTGTTATGTTTACAATGCGGAAGGAGTAGCCTCAAATGGGAGCGACCTCCATGAGGAGGACTAACGCCACTGACTCCCATTTTTGTATTGTTACTGTATGTTGTTTCTCATGTGAGTTGGCTGTTGAAAGCCGCACCTTAATAGTTAATAATCAAGATCTATATTTGTTTGTTGAAAGCTGAGTCCAAATGCTTGATAGTCGAGCTTAAGAGCCAACTCTAATTCTAAGTGCTCATAATTGAGCTCTATTACTTTAGAGACCTCTTTTTAATTTCAGAGTCAAACTCTATATTTGAAAATTAAACACTTTTATTTTTAATTATTTAAAAGTATGCTCTAAATTAGATGTTTTAATTTGAAGTATCAGTTCCAATCATATATTTGAGGATAATACTTCACAATCATTATGATGACACATCTTTATGAGAGGTTTGTATTTTTCCTTCTACCTGGTGGATACATGGTTTTGTTATAGAAACCATTTTAGGCTGAAATAGTAGTGTGTATGGTACTAAAATAAATCAAATCAAAGAAATTCAAAGAAGCTTCCTGCCAGATAGCTATCTGCTATTGAAGCAATCAGATGTTCTGTTTGGGAAGAAACCAATGAAAAACTAGACATTCTACGAGCAGCCATTGGAAAGAAACCAATGAAAAACTAGACATTCTACGAGCAATCGTTACAACTGTATAGTTCTAAAAGCTTAGAAACAGTTTACAGCCATTACAACAGTATAGTTCTAAAAGCTTAGAAACAGTTTACATAAGGCAGGGACTAGCTGCCTTTAGCAACCTCCCTTGTTTAGTTATAACTTAGCCATTCATGTATTATTTAGTTATAACTTACTCGACTTCTTTTTTGCATTCTTTTTTAAATTTCCATGATGTTTGAAGTAAATGTTCATGCATATTATTTTTTGAAGTTTTCCTATTAGACTGTCTTGGAGAACAATGTTTTACACCATGGCATCCAACTACTCTCATGCGCTCCTGTACAAGAGGAACACGTTTCACCCATCCTTGTTAGCCATGTGCATGTGCTTGTGCTGGAAGGTTAAATTGGTTTCTTTTGTGTTTTATTTTTTAATTTATGTGACCTTGGAAGTAAATGGTAATGTAGATTTTTTTTTGTTAAGTTTTCCTGTTGGACTGTCTTTGAGATCAATGTTTTACACCATGGAAACCAATTACTCTCATGAGTTTCCGTACAAGAGGAACAAGTTTCAACTGTCCTCGTTAGTTATTACACTTTTAGTTGGCCCCACTTTCCTCTCTAAATAACAAGAAAAGATAGGTGATGTTCCAAGTTAATTCTATCATGATTTCTAAGTAGCACGTTGGTATCTTTCTTGGCATGAATGCAAAGTTAAAGGTCATGAAATATCCTTGGGTTGTTTGGTTGGCTTTGTTGAATTTGAAAGAGAAACACATAATTACTTTCTTTCTAATTATCACATTTGTGAGTCGTTATAAGGAATTCTATTGAAAGGTAACATATAAAAGAGCGGTTGTAGTGCTTCTATGCATTGGTCCTTTTTTTTACTACAAGGATATGATTTGTCCATCCTTGAGAGAAGTGATTGTTTTGAAAAATCTATGATATAGTCTATTGTATGATGTTTAATGTGGAAATTTCTTATTTCAATGCAATATTTTTTGGACGTAGGCTTGACATGTCATTATCCATTTACTAATGATTTATTAGCTGCTATGTTGCATGGGGAATGGGTGTATGATAAGTTTAGAACTTTATGTTTTCAAATGTGATTTAAACTTTGGAAAGTGCATTTATCCTCTATTCCGTGTTAACCAAACACCATTCCGGTGGTAGATAAATTTCATCTTTAAAGCAACTAGGGAGAAAACCCTCATTTCAAAACCCCTTAAAACGCAATCATGGTGGGAAGAGCAATATAAAAAGAGCCAAGAATCAATGAATAGTTTCAATCAATCATCTGCATGGCCTTTGTATTAAACTGTAAATGCATGTTTTCAAATGCAATTTAAACTATTGAAAGTGTATCCTCTATTGCATGCTAATAAAATGTCATTTGTGTGGTAAATGCATTTCATCTTTAAAGCAACTAGGGAGAAAGTCCTCATTTTGAAACCTGTTATTAACTTAACTGCTAAGAGAGTCCTTGATTTTATGCTTATATACAATTCAAAACTTCCATTTTTTTCCTTAGCTTCAATCTATTTATTATGTCCCTGACATATAGTTTTCAGTCGGGGACATTAGTTCAGGGTTGACTTTAGATTCAGAAAGAAACCTATTGTGCAAACCTTAGGAAATGATATTTAAAAAAAAATAAATTTTAAAATAACAATTTTCCAACATTTGATTAGTTGATTGAAGCTGGCATCTTCCTTGTTTTGTGTTCCCACCACGTCGTGCCAGGAAGACGTCAGCCTATTTAAATGCTAAACCTACAAGTCTTAAAAGGGTTCACAAATTTCCAAGTGGTTTTTGTTGCGTCTATGTGCAAGTCTGGAAAGGCATATATAGTTCGAGTACTATTGTAAACAACTTTAATAACCTATTTATTGTTTATTATGTCACCGACCATGAAAATTTATAAAATGGCAAGATCGATTAGTTCAACAGCTAGGGTTTTCATTGTTTTTTCATTTCCCTAAGGTTTTGTTAAGTTGAAAACAATTATTATATATATATATATATTTTAAAATTGGTGCAATTTTGCTTGGATCCTTTTGGACACAATGGTGGTGACGTCTTTCTGGGGAGTTTCTCCCTAGGCTTTGGCGGTAGGGCTTACGTCATTAAAATATCCATTTGTATTATTCTTGCAAGTATGTTATTTATCATGGGTGGGAAGCGAGCTGGATGGTACGATTGAAGGGCTATGATGGGGATACATTTAATGCATTCGATGTAAAATGTTTGTCCTTGTTTTATTGTTATGTGCTTTCTTAGCTAGTGCGGTGGATTTGGGATAGACTATGGATTCTGCATTAGTACAACACTTTATGACTTCTTCAGATTGATAGGTTTAGCATCCATTTAACATTTATGGATATTTCCATATTTTAATGGAGTAGAGATGTATTGGATAGATGGTATTTAACACTTCACCAGTTGGTCATTTATATTAGCCAGTTGTAATTTTTCTTCTTGAAATTAGTTGATGTATTTACTACTTCGTACTCTACTTTGAATTCCCAAAGAGAAGTTTCGAGTCTCTTCGTCTGTCTTGTTAGTCTGCACTTTCTCAGCAGAGGGGGAGTGTAAAATAAAATGCAGGATTCTATTCTTGTTTAACCATTTTTGTTGATTTATAAGGAGTGTATGTAGATGTATTGAACTATCAGCTTGCGTTGTAAGTAGAATTGTGGAGTTTCCATTAACTTTGCTTTTGTTTGAAGTAAATATTTCGTTCCTTGAAATTCACTCTATGTTTGTTATCGTTACATGTGCTTGGACTACATATGTATAAATACTAGGTATTCATTTGTAATTCTATTACTGGAGAGATCTTATGATCTGGTCATTTCAAATAATAGGTATTTAGTTTATACACAACATCCCTTTCATGTTATGATACTTATTAGATAATTTATGGTACTTAAACATTATCTCTCTCTCAATCACGGTTTCATTGCGACCATCAAGATTTAACAACCTGGAAGTCAATGCTCCCAGTACTAGCCAGAAAGAGATTGGGCGGATCACGTTAGCTTAGGCCCATTTCACAAGTTCAGTGAGTCTCTTCCGTCCCAGTTCAGGAGACACAATACAATAAAGGTAAAGAACAAATGGATGGAACCACAGGTGATTCCCTAACCTTTACATCATTTTCCTTCCCTGCAACTGGGACTGCTTTCTTTGGTCCTATCATCGATGGTATTGGTAGTGAGGATACTCCATGGGATAGATTAGCTTTTGAGATCCCCTATCAACAAATAACCTATTTCCTTCATTGAACACTCCATGTTTCTTTCTTGTCTGGTGAGATGGAAAGTAGGAGCTATTCCAAGAGGACTAGATTAGTTGTTTTTGAAATCGTGCTTCTAAACCCTAGGAGATAGGGAGATCAGGGCCTTTATTCTCTCACTTGGACGGAAATAGGCCAAGTGAGGAGGGAATTTCACTTTCCCCTCGTACAGGGATTAAATACCTTGGATTCTCTAATAGAAGTTGATTCTATAATGAATAGAGATGGATGGAACAAAACAATGCTTTTTTGGGGCTATTATTTGTTTTTCATTCAGGTACAGAGAATCTTATTTTAGTTTCTGGTGGTCTTTCCTTTGACATGGCTCAAATAAGGGTAGGGGTAAAGCTTGCATTAAGTGGGATATGAAGCAGCTTTGTTCCAACTGTGCTAAAAGAGTCACTTTCCCAACTTCTATAGACACCATTTGACCATAAATCTCCTCCAAAATTTTAGCTCAAGTGTTGTGGATCATTGTCTCTCTCACCCATCATTGTATTTCCAACAAATTCACCAGTAGAAGAGGTTGAAGTAGAAATTTAAGGGCCTACCTATAAAGTTGTTTAACCAACAACATGAAACGTTTACCGAGCAAAAGGCATCCGAGAAGGAACCATCTCCATGAAGGAGCCAAACCTTGATGCCAAAATACAATTCATAGAGGAATGGATCGATACACCTAACATTGGCAATGACATGGATAAATCTTGTAGGAATGACAATAGACATGAATGGATTTATCATAAGGTAAGTGGAAATATGAGTCCAAAACAATGGCTCTAGTTTATTTTCCATTTATAATGGAATACACTTTCTATTTATATGGATTATTATACATTTAATATATTATTGTGATTATTAATTTTTGTTTCTGTAATTTTTACTATTTCTCTAAGTATTCTATATGTTTTTATTATTTCTAGTTTAATACATTGTTTTGTCTTTTTTAATACAAATGTATTAGCAATTAATGAAAATAAAAACGTTTGGACACTTTAGTTAGCATAAGGATCCAATCAAAATGTATCTAGGTATTGAGACTCGATGGACCTAATATCTAGCGTTTCCATGTGTAGGAACCTAATATCATATCATTTCCATGTCAAGGCCAAAATATGATATATCTTAGCATTTGCATGCCAAAGTTACTAGTATGGTCATATTTTTGCTTTGACGCTAGTATGATGTCTAAGGTTAAGTCTGTGGGAATTTTATAGATGAGAATGAATATGAGATTACAAGTATCAAATCAAGTATCTATTATTAATTTAATTTTGTGTCTCCTTTGAGGCTTAGATTGGAGTCTAGATTTTGTGTCTACATTCTTATTTCTATAGCTTTCGTCTTATAGTAACATGTATTGGAAATGACATTGCCATCTCATGGATCTTGTTCTATAGCATTATACACAACAAGAAAATCCATCTTTTAGCATCACAAGTTAGCACCACTTATGTTTTGTGGCATTAAAGTGGTGGTATTAGAACCAATTATAGTTTTGTGGTATTAATACAACTTATTTTTGTGGTGTTAATGTTTATTAATAATATTGGAAATTTATTTTTTCATAGAAATGTCTTGTTGGAAAATACCATGAAGTGGTGCTAAGTTATTATTTGCCACATGGACATGTACAAGAAGGATTTAATTACTAGAATTTGTACCATAAACACTACAACTTTACCAATAATTATTTTGTAAATACATCAATTAAATTATTTATCTTATGTTTTATTCATTCAAATAAATGATCAAGATTAATTTATGAATATTTACAACCGAATTACAACATATTCAATTCTTTATTTTTACACTATTTAAACAAATAAACTCACAAGATTATTCACAAGATTAATTTGCGAGGCTTTGCAGGCACACTGAGCTTACAAATAATTATTTTGTAAATAATTCAATTCAATTATTCATTTATAATACTATTTAAACAAATATCCACCTAAGATTTTTATTAATGACAAGTAATTAAAAAGAATCATGTTCAATGTATTACTATTTTAAAGTAGCTATACAAATTATTACTTGAAATTTGTTTAAATTCAATTGATAATGTTTTCATTAATCTTATTAAATTTTTTGATGGACATAGATATAATTAGTATGTTCTTAGGAGCACACATGACCTTAGGCTAAAGGAATCTTACTGTTAGAGAAATGTCATGTTGGCTAGAGGCATATGATGGTGTTAAGTGTTTATTTGTTGCATAGACATGTACAAATATGATTTAACTATGTTTATTGGCACAAATAATTATTTTGTAAATAATTCATTTTGTTTTTCATTTAAATAAATGCTCAAAACTAATTTATGAGATTTTACACTAGAATGACAACAAATTCAATTATTTACCTTAAACAAAAAAATCACATGATTCATTTATGAGACTTTGTACCACAAGCACAACAAGTTCATAAATAATTACTTTGTAAATAACTCAATCCAATTATTCATTTTCAATATTATTTAAGCAAATAAATACAAATGATTCTTAATATTGTCAAATAATTAAAGTCAATTATTTTCTAGTTATTACCATTATAAATTAGTAATAAAAGTTATTAGAATTGAAATTATATTTATTTGATTGGGTATATTGTATTGATCTTATTAAATTTCTCTTGAACATGATTAAGGGAGGAAACATTTACCTTTGGCCCTAAAAGAAGGTATAGGAATCTAGGCTAAAGAAAGATTATCATCACACATGTGTTCTTAAGAGTATTCTTAGCCTCTATTTGTGGGAATTGATGCCATTATAAGTATTTCATCAATAGTGATAGATCTACTTGCACTTACCCTAGTTAAGAGAATAAACCTAGTCCTTGGGATAAACGAAGCTTATAGGCATGTAGTGATAATAATGATGTTTTGAGCCAAGACAAATTAATTTTTGAGAGGATCCATGGCCTTATAATAGGGATAGAGGGGAGAACTAGAGGGGATATAACTAGGTACATGTCTTCGGAGCATAGACATAATTACAGGAGCAAACCCAGGCCTTTGACATTAAGTGAAACCTCTAGAAATATTAGATTAAAGAGTATACCTTGAAACACCACATAAGACCTCTTATGGGTATCCTTGGACTAATATTGGGGGCATAAATGTCATTAAGGGGTTTTAAGCACTATATGGGTTTTAAGTCCCTTGTTATGTTTGAAGGGGGAGACCTAGGACTTAGCCCCTAATTAAAAAAAATTGGCATCCATGCCAAAAGAAACACCTCGAACCACTACACCTTACCTACGAGGGGTATTATTTACCCCTAAGTGAGGGCATCAAACCAAATTATGAGGTTTTTCCAAGTATATATGGATCTCATGGTTTTGTATAATGGCATACAAGGAAACATGGGTCTTAATTCCTAAGGGAAACTTTGAAACACACTCATGAACTCCCAATGTTACTATTGGAATTTGAGTGTTGATATAGTGACACTAGATATGGGTCTTAGAGCCCTGGACTTAGTTGTGGGAGGAATCACTTGAATTCGGCTCAAAAGGAATGTTTTAGGAAGCTTGAGCTAAAAGCAATGACTCAAGCTGTCACATTGGAGATCATGCACTATGTAAGAGATCATTATCGTTAATGTGGGATATGGGTGGCTATATGTAGTTTTTTGCACTAAAAATGGGTCTTGGACCATGGCTACGGAATAAATTGAGGGAATAATACCCCAATATAAGATTATTGACATAATGAGCAATTATTAAAGACACGAACCTGTTGAGGCCTAAAAAATCGCAGGTAACAACAGTTAAGGATTCTCCCCAATAAACGTTCCCAACTAGCCTACTACTGTTTGGTATGGGGAATTCGTCCGGTTTACGGTTCGACCACTGTAGGTCAAGTAACAAATTAAAAGGTTTTACTGGTTACGGCCCAGTCTACCATATATATTTTTAGTTTTTTTGTGTTTAAGTTATGATGTGCAAGTGCCTATCTAAAATGAAAATTGATAGAGATAACGAGGAGTGTCACAATGTGATGCACAGGTTCTTACCTCTCATCTTAACTCTCTCGCATCTAAATCACACACAACAAGAAACTAAATCTAACTAACTAACCTATCCCCAGGGAGCACAAAATATCAGTTATCAATGAGTAATGTATTTATATGCATGTATTAAGAAAAATTACAGATAACTGTTATTTATTTCAGAACACATGAACATTAATAGAAATATGGACAACAAGATATCTTATTGTTTATGACAACCTTCATTACTCACAGTGGAAATTTCATAGAATAAACTATAAGACATTCATAACATAAATAGAAATGCAATGAGTTAAAACAATCTCACAGTTAATGGACATAAGCTGAAAACGAAATAGTTCACATTCAACTGATCCATAGCAAAGCATTTGAAACATTCCACCAAACTTTCTCCAGCAGAAACTTGTAATTCTTTATTGCAAAAGAAAGTAGTTCTTCTTACAATATACTCAAAATTTTCTTGGGAAAGCAGTCTCTTCTACATCTAAACTCTCCTATATTTATACAAAAAAGCAAAACCTTTGGGCTGCCCCCAAATGACTTTTGGGCTTCCCCAACCTTTCGATCCCAAAATTTTGTCTTGTAGTAAGTGCTCATAATTTATACAATATATTACATTTAAAATCAAAATTTAAGAGAACACTTTATGAAGAGGGGCCCGCTTGGTCATTTATGAACTTTTTCCATGCCTGGGCCTCTGTTGCTATGCCTTCAAAATCGAAGGGTTCAAGAAAACGGATATTTATCTCATACTTAGTAGCCTGATTCTTAACTACTTATATTCTCACCGGACTCAGGCGTAGCCGGTCTTCTAGTAAATGGATACTTATTGCTGCATGAGCCACTACATTCTTCAGAATCTGTTCATCTAGATCCTTGACTTGTTGGATCTCTTGCTCATCTTCTTGATACATGTTCTGTAGATGTTTGATGAACATATCATGTTCTGGTATCATATCCAATCTTTTTTCTGCAGAAACCTGGCATCTATTTGATGTGACCAGCACTCTTCTGCAGTATTCCACACATGCTCCTCTCATTTTCTTTACCATTTTCTTAAATTCTTCTGTAGTATTGATTGCAAACTCCAACAAATCATAATCCTGCTGTAAACTCTGCTGATATTTAACTGGTAGCTCCGTATGGGGTTCCTCATTTGTTTCTATCCACACTATTCTTCCTGTCAGAATCTCCAGAATCTCTTGAGATCTGTTCACAAAATAAGATGCGGTGTCCAAGATTTCTTCTAATCTGCCATCCATCTGTAATATTTTACATCTTTCTTCCTCAATACACATTTGCATTTGGTGGATTCTTCTTCTTTGAGCTAGCACATGTTCCTTAAAAGGCTGTACATCTGTCTTCTGTTCATTGGCATCTTTCAGTGATGTTGTTCATGAAGCATTATGTCCCTCCAAAACTGCTACTGGCATTTGATACTGTTTCTCTTTTTCTTCAGTGCCAACCTTCTCTGATTCTAACTCCATTACCCTGTTTTCCAACTGGGTCTTCTCTGCACTTAGAGTTTCGTAGGACACCTTGAGGTTATCTTTCTCAGATTTCAATGCTTGATGCTCTAGCTGCAGCCTTTGTAATTGTGCTAAGCTATTATGAGCATCTTTTTCCATTTTTCTTGCAGAAATTTCTATAGCCTCTTTATTAGCCTGCAGAGTCTGGAGTTCAGTCTTTGAAGTCCTCACTTCATTCTGCATGTCCTCAAATTTCCTCTTCAACTTATGGCCTTCATCTCTCTCTTTCTTCAGTGTCTCTTCTAATTGAGTTGCATTCTTTTTGGACTGCTCAAGATCCGTCATTAGCCTATCTACATTATCTTTAGTAGCTTGGGTTAGTGCTACCCCAGCTCCTGCTGTAAATCTCGGATCTACAAATGTTCCATACACCACAGTCTTATCAGTGATCATCTTTCCTGATTGTCCTCCTATTTCAACCTTTTTCTTGATTCTTTTGACAATTCTTTTCTTCTCTTTGTCATAGAAAATGGTGCTGAAATCAGGTATCTCCTCCCCATCTTTCTGCATGAAAGGTATAAAATTCATTCCAGAAAACACAGCTTGCCCTTGAGTGTCGCCAGAAGTTGCAGCAGGTTCCTGGGGATCAGGATTATCTTGTCCATGCTCTTGATCTGTATGATCATGTTCCTCCTGTGTATCTATCGGGTCAATAGTCTGCTAATCTTTTTTAGATCCTGTTCATTTGAGACCTTCACTTTCGTCTTGTCTTTTCTTTATCTCTGCTTCTTTATTTTTCTTTCTCTCCTCCTCTTCTTTCTTTACTGCTTCCTCTGCAGCTCTCTTTCTTTCTTCTTCTTCATTCTTCAGCCAGCTTTCCACCTCTTGTGCTAGTCTTCTAGCATCTTCTTATCTCTTTCTAGCCTCTTCTTCTTCAACTGTCTCAATCTTCTGTACAGTTTTACCTTTTCCGCCTACAGTAGTGATTTTGTGTTTACATCTTTTCTTTAAGGCAGTCATATTCTTTGCACTCCTGAAGGTTTCTTCATCCTTGTCCCAGAAATTGGTGTATTCGAAATGAACGTTTGCCTCTTTACAATGTTCTTCTACCTTATTCTGGGAGTCATTCCTATTAAAGTTCATTTCACCAAAATGGAAGTGCTCCAGCTCCTGCACAAATTCTGCAGTTTGTTTTACCTTTGAAAACTTATAACTCCCTAGCCATAAAGGTATGGAAGGAAATGCTGCCTTTTTATGCTCGAACAAAAAACTCCCCACACCATCAAGATATACTTGCCTGACTGCCTCTTTATGCAACACATAATCAGTGGCATATTTGGGAAGTAGAAAAGGTGCTATGGAACCCCCATACTTTCTGATATACATACATTCCTCCATTAAATAGTAGTCTCCATATTCCTCAATGACTTTGAACGCCTCTTCGGACATGCAATTGCATTCAGTCAGGAAAATTAGAGTGTTCAACGACATAATGAAAGGTTCACATATTTCTCTATAGTAACTATGGTATTTGTGTGCCCACAATAACTTGTATGCAGTATATACTGGGGTACTATCCCTATCCCAATTACACCTCAAGGCTGGAAAAGATTTTGTACACAGTATACAGTCAACTAAAATAGAGGTCATGTAGAACTCTGACTTCTTCTGTGACACTCCTCCCAAGGCTGAAGATATGCATGTTGAGAGGCTATTGGATACTATGTTTTCCCAATTGAATATGGTTCCTTGAGTGGCCACATAGAAAATGATTGGTATCCATCCCAATAATTCTATTCAGCATCAGTGCTATAAATATGTAAGGGGTCCGGAGAGTGGATGTTTCAAATTCTCCTGATGGCTTGGATCAAAATTTTTTCCGTGGTATCATCATCCTCTTAATTGTTCCAACCAGGTCCAAATTTGTCTCTTTCAACCAGCTTTCAGTCAAGTAAATTTGAGCAGGAGGTAGGTGATATGCCATTGAGACATAAGCAGGACTGTATGTAGCGTATCCCTGCTTGGCAGTATTTTCCAGGATCATCGTAGTTACATCTTCCCTAGGTAGAATCCAGCTGATCACCTTTGAGCATGGGAACAACTCAGGTCTTGTGGCTACCTTCATAAGAGCTGATTTCTCGATGTTTGCATAAATAATCATCTCTTCAAATCCTACATTAGGCACATTCTGATTTACAATCATCTTGTATATTTCACCCCATTTATAATCTGTCTCTACCCCAGTGGTAGCTTTGGTATATTCATATATGTATTCCACCTTGGCGATGATTTCAACCTTAGGTTCTCCCTGGGCAACATCAGCCTTCTTGTTTTGTCTTTTAGACATATCTCCTTTGAAATAGTCACCCTGTTGTAAACACAACATGTTCTTAGACCATTTAAGCTTTTAGTTAGTGTTTTAATGAAGATAATCTGTAACAACCTATTTATCTCTTCCATATGCATTCTCATAGATAAACTATACAGAGTATTAATGCATAAAAGAAAAAGACAAGGAAAAATAAATCTTCTTAGTCCACCACCTGCAACTAAAATGCAACCCTGATAGAAAACACATCATTTAAACCGGACTGCATTCAAAATAATCTAACTCTTCAATAAACATGAACCACACTGTCAATAAGGCTAATCCTCAAATTGTGAGACCCTATCCTGTGATTGAACTTGCAGAAATCCCCAACTCGATCGAAAATAAAAAACCCTCTGGTGTTCACAAAAAAAATGGTAAACGTATATGAAAACTAAAACCCTCCTTAGATGGCCATAAACAACCCCAAAATAGGTGGTGCAGAGAGCGTAACACTTGTATGCACCAACTACCTAATCTTTCAGATAAGGGTAGAGCATCCATAACGGCTCAAAACACAGGCTCAAAAACCCCCACCGCCAAAACTGTGAAACTAACTGATATGCCTCATGCCGCGAGGATAAATATTCATGCTAAACAACTAAATACACACTTACGGGAAAACCTAACCAGGGGAAGACCCTAGTTCCCAAAACGACCAATAAAATCAATAAAAAGGAGAAATCGTGGTTGGCCTACCTGGAAAAAATGCTATGCAGTCGACGGGACAACCCAAGAACCTCCACGATAGCAAACCAATCAAATGAAATCCGGACAGCTAGGCACGATGGTACAGTTCGATCAATTAGGATTGGAGCGGATGCATTTTTCAAAAAAAGATAATAATAAAAAAGACTCAGCCTCTATATATAACCTTTGGTAAAAAACAATCGGTGGGAAAGCCCTATTGGCGAGCGGAAGCACTATATGTCGGACAGATAGGTCACTAATCAGCTGCAATGGCAGGTGACAGATAGACTATGGATTCTGCGACCAACTAAAATCTTCAGCGATCGGAGGCTCTAAGCACTATGCATCGGTGATTCAAACCTCACCACTTCCGTTGTGTCGGCGATGCAAAGCTAAACGTTGCCGTAGTGTCAGTGATCCCGAGCACTAAACGCCGCCGATAGTTATGCATCGATGATTGGAACAACTAATCACTAATGCGTCAACAGATGAAAACACTAAATGTCTGGTCATATAGTTTGATCGACAGCTGCAACGACGAATTCACAAACAACTATGGTTCCGCGACAAAACACAACCCGTCGACGATCGAAAGTTCTAACTGCTAAAGATCGGAACCTTAAACCTGAACGTCTCCATCGTGTCGGCAATGCAAAGGACAAACCCTACGATCAAAGTAAAAAAACATTTTGATAGCGAAAAACAAAGTCATAGACAATCAAAAGGTCAAAAAAAACAAAGGCCACTGAATTGGCGAGAATAAGAACTTTCCGTCAGGACGTTCATCGTTTCTCTTCCGAAATGTCGGCGACATAGATAACTAATGCTCCGACTCAATCAATGATTGAAAAAAAAAAACATTAAGTGTTCAAAATAAAACGAAAGGATTTTCGGCTAGGTGATGGAAATATTAGTTCATTTAACCTCCGAAACAACGGAAAAAATAGTCAACCAGTCCTCTAACTTCCCAAAGGTCAAAATAAATCAACAAACCTGCTAGACAAAATAAAAAAGCGGGGTCCAATTTTTTTTAGAAATTTGGGAAATAGTTGCAGCTGCAACATAACCATAAAGTAAAATATTTAAAGTATATCTTTGTGTTAAAAGTTCGATATGGGCATAATCAAGGGTTTTTTCATAATGGGATGGATCTTGGGGCCTCGCATGGAGTTATAAGAAGAAAGAAATATCCTTATGTAGGTGTCACACCATGTTATGAATGGAATTCTAGGGAAGAAGACCATGTCTTTGGCCCTAAACAATGCATTGAGGCATACATATCCATGAGTAATTCCTCCAAACACCATGCATGAATTCACAGGGGTATCCATGGTGTTATGTGTGTAGGGATTATGGCCTTAGTTTCTTGGACATGGTCAAACTAGAGACTTAAATCTTAGGACCTAAAGGAATATTCTAGGCATCCAAGGATAAGAAGGTTTCCTTCACCAAACACACATGGTCTCATGAGAGTAACATTAGCCTATGATTGAGGATGTTGGTTCCATTAAATTGTTTTGATTAATATGTGCATGCCTTAGGGAATTGAGAATGATGTTCTAGGAACATTATTATGCCTTTGAACCTAACGAAATCATCGAAACATCCAAATCCATCAACAATGCCTCCAAGAACTGTGCATGAATTCATAAGGTTATCTATGGTAATATGTATCTACATCTTAGGGCCTTCAACATGGTTAGTGGATGGTACCTAAACCTTGGACCCCAAAGGAATATTCTATCTATAGAGGGATAATAAGGTTCCCTCCGCCAACCATAGATAGCCTCCTAAGGATATCATTGACCTATAATTGAGGGTTCTAGTACCATTAGATGGTTTTGAGTAGTGTGTACATGTCTCAAGGCCTTGGGAATGCCATTATATTGAATAAGACCATGCCTTTAGCCGTAAAGAAACCATTAAAGCATCCAAATCCATGAATAGTGCCTCAAATCACCATACATGACTCCATAGGGGTATCCAAGGTTCTATGTCTCCACATCTTGGGGACTTAGGGACATGGAAATGGTCAAGAAAGTAGAATTGAACCTCAATCCCTAAAGGAATATCTTGTCCATATAGGGATGAGACGATAGCCTTAAGAAACCACACATGGCCTCTTGAGGGTACCATTTTCCTATTATTGATAATGTCAATTCCACCAAGTGTTTCTTAGTAGTATCTATGTGTCTCAATGCCTTGGGAATGGTGTCCTAGTTAATAATACCATGCCTTCGACCCTAAAGAAACTATTAAGGCATCCAGAGCCATGAACAATGCCTCTAAGCACCATGCATGACCTCACATAGACATTCATGGCATTATGTATCTATGTCTTGGTGCCTTGTGGAATTAGACATGGTCATGGGAGGATACTTAAACCTTTGGACAAAAATTAGTATTATAGACATCCAAGCCTAAGAATATTGCATCCACCAGCTACATGGCATCTTAAGGGTATCATTGGCCTATGACTAAGGATATTAGGGTCTTTAGGTGGTTTTGAGCAGTATGTATGTGTCTTAGGGTCTTTGAAATGATGCTCTAGTAATAAAGACCATGATTTTTTCCCTTAAAAAAACAATTGAGGCATCTAGAGCCATGAACAATTCTTGAAAACAACATACAAGACATTGCATAAATATTTTTGGTGCTTTGTATCTAGGCCTTTGGGTCTTGGTCCCTTCGACATTGTCGATAGAAGAGACTTGAACCATGGTCCCAAAAGAAAATTTATATCCATCTAAGTCTAAGAAGGTCTCCCGCACCAACCACACATGGCCTCCTAAGGGTCTCATTGTCATATGAATGATTATGGTGGTGACATTATGTGGTTTTGAGAAATGTGTATGTGTCTCAAGGCCTTGGGAATGACATTCTAGGGAAAAAGACCATGCCTTTGGCCCTAAAGAAACCATTGAGGAATCCAAATCCATGAAAAAATCCTCAAAGCACCACACATGACTTTGTAGGGGTAACCATGACACTATTTATACAAGTGTTGGGGTCTTTTTGGCATAGACATTGTCATAGGAGGAAATCTAAAGATGAATCCCTAAGGAAATATTATATCCATCTAGGGCTAAGAAGATTGCCTCTAACAACCATACATGGACTTATAAGGGTATCATTGACCTATGATCGAGGATGTTTGTGCCATTAGGTGGTTTTGAGTAGTATGTACATTCCTTGGGGCCTTTAGAATGGAATTGTAGGGAACAAGACCATGCATTTATCCCTAAAGAAATTATTTAGGAGTCTAAATCCATGAACAATGCCATGGATGACTTCATAGGGGTATCCAAGGTAGTATGCATATAGGTCTTGTCACCTTGGGAGCTTCAACATGGTGAGTGGAGGATACCTAAACCTAGCGACCTAAATGAAGCTTATAGATATTTGTGGCTAAGAAGGTATCCTACACGAACCATACATGACATCCTAAGGGTACCATTAGCCTATTATTGGATATGCCAATGTCATTAGGTGGTTTTGAGCAATATTTACATGTCTGAATTCATTAGGAATGATATTCCATCAA
Organism: Pseudotsuga menziesii; assembly: GCA_001517045.1. Classification (NCBI taxonomy): domain Eukaryota; kingdom Viridiplantae; phylum Streptophyta; class Pinopsida; order Pinales; family Pinaceae; genus Pseudotsuga; species Pseudotsuga menziesii. Next base: position 78,527 of record LPNX010260464.1, on the reverse strand, counting down.
AGAATACCATGCCTTTGGCCCTAAATAAACCATTTAAGCTTCCAAACCCATTAATAATTCCATAAATTAGCAAACATAACTTTGAAGGGTATCCATGGAACTATGTATTAAAGCTTGGGGGATTGGGTTGTTGGACATGATCAAGTGAGGAGACTTGAACCTGAAGCTCTAAAGGAATCTTCTATCCATCCATGGCTAAGAAGGTTGCTTCCACCATCAATACCTGGCTTCCTGAGGGTATCATTTCCTTATGATTGAGGATGTTAGTTCCATTAGGTGGTGTTGAGTAGTATATATATGTGTCTTAGGGTGTTTGGAATTATATTTTAGGGAAGAACTCTATGTGTTTGGCCCTAAACGAATTTTAAGCCATTCAAAGCCATGAAAAATGCACCAAGAAATCATGCACGACTTTGTATGGGTATCCATGGAACTATGTATGTAGGATTATTACCTTAGGACCTTGGACATGGTTAGTGGAGGGAAATTGAACCTGAAGGCCTAAATGAATCTTTTCGCCATCCAGGGCTAAGGAGGTTTCATCCACTAACCAAAGATGGTGTTGTGAGTGTATCATTAGCCAATGATTAAGGATGTTGATTACATTATGTGCTTTGGAGAAGTATGAATGTGCCTTATTTCCTTGGTAATGGTGTTTTAGGGAAGAATTCCATGCCTTTGGCCCTAAAGAAATAGTTGAGGCATCCAAAGCTGTGAACATTGCCTTGAAGCACCATGCATGGCTTTGTAGTGATATCTATGGCACCAGGTATCTAGATATTATGGCATTGGGGCCTTGTGTCCTTGGACATGGTTGGTGGAAAAGACCTAAACCTTTGAATCTAAAATAATATTCTACACATATAGGGTTTATCAGGTTCTACACCAACCACACATGGTTTGCCGAGGGTTCCATTGGCCTATTATTGAGAATATGTGTTCCATTAGTTTTTTAGAATTATATAAATATCCTAATGTCTTGGGAAAGACATTTCAGGGATGAAGATCATGCCTTTGGGCATAGATAAGCCATTGAGGCATTTAGATCAATGAATAATGCCTCAAAGAACAACAAATGAATTGACATTGGTATCAATGGTGATATATATATATCTAGGAGTTGTAGTCTTGGGGACTTGGACATGGTAAATGGAGGAGACCTAAATCTCTATCCCTAAATTAATATTCTAGCCATGCATGTTTTTGTCCCTAAAAATATCATTGAGGCATCTATAGCCATAAACACTACCTAAAAGCACCTTTGAGTACTTCAGAGGGGAATCTATGGCACTATGTATCTAGGTCTTGTGGCCTTACACATGGTTAGTGGAGGAGACCTCAATCTCAGTCTCTAAATGATTATTATATATCCATAAAAGGCTAATAATATTGCCTCCACTAAAAACACATGGCCTCTTGAGAGTATCATTTGTAATATCCTGAAGGTAAGCTCCAAACATTGGTATGTGTGCTTATGTTGCTTTGTTGAGGTGGAACTGGGTGCCAAGACCATGGATACCTTCTTAGATGGATTTTTTTAATCGCAGTAATTAATTATATTATTATTATTATTATTATATCTAAACATTAATAATGGAACAACATGAAAACAACGTTGTTGGAGGGTTCTAGAATGTATTGTGAGATGGAGTTGCATCTCTCCCTAACAATACTCTTTCCCACCTAATTTTATTAATTTTGAACTGTGGGGGTCCTAAAATCCACAATTAATGTCATGGATGTAGTTGCATGTAGAATATGCACCCCCTAAGTGAGAAAATTCCTCTTCTATATGTTGGTCATACCCACATCCACTTCACACAGGAGATATGCACCTAATTGAATAATTATGGTCAAGGCATGTACTTAATATTGAGTTTAATTGAGTTAATGGAAGCTAAATTTGAGCTAATTTAATTAATTTAAAAGACAGTCCGTTAAATCGAGTCTTTTATTGAGTTACGCTAGTGAAACTAATTGTCAGTTATGTAATTAAAGGTCAATTTTAATTAAATATGTATTCCACTTAGAAATTGGATCCAATCTTCAGTCCATTCTAGAATTTTGTTTAATTTATAATCCAACTAAGTGCATGTGAGTGATAAAGGGAGAATTTGAGTCAGTCCTTGTGAAATTGAGTCATATTCGGTGCATGGGAGTAATTTATGGATGATTAAGAATTAGTCAAGCAGGGTTTTGGAGCTAAATTGATGAATTCCAATATGAGCCATGCATGGGAAGTGTCTCTATAGTGGTTTAGACTCCATATTAGTGAATTCAAGTGTCAAAAGGTAAACTTGGGTGTGTTAGTGAGTGGTGGTTAACTAAGAAAAAATGATTCGAATGGCTTCAGAAAGGCTCTCATTGATTGTTGTGCAGGTGGAGGAATGCATCAAAGCTAGTATCTAAGGAAAATAAAAAATTCCAAAAGTGAATTTGGTTGAACTTGCACAGTTTTTGTGGTGAACCTATCAATTGATCCAGGGGATCAATATTTGTGTGTTTCTGGATGCACTGGGAGGGATTCAGAGGATTTCATGGTTATTTGTTTATGTGAAGAAAATTCCCTAGTAAGGGTTCAACTTGTGTGCTCAATAGAGTAGTATTTATTTTTTTATTTCAAATGTTGCAGTGGAGCTTCGAATTGGTAATCTCGCCCGAGGGTTCGAAAGAGTTGATTTAAGAATTCACCCAACATGAGAGGGGGGTAATCCTGTGTGGGATTTTCTTCCTGGTTGCGGTATATGCTGAGGGAGAAGGGGAAAATCTTGGACAGGTGACTATGGCTATTGTTCTCAATATTTGAATTCTCCAGTGGGAATTTGAATTGAGAAAGTGACTTTGGAGGTCAGTGCTGGTGTTCCGAGAGAGGGGGGTAATATCAAGAACTACCATAGCTCAAATTTTTTGCAGAGAGGGGTAATTCCATGAAAGGGAGAAGGTCATACTTATTATCTTTTAGGACATACCATCTCATACTGGATTCCAGGACCTCATCTTGGAAGGATCTTTTGGAGGGAAAACACACGCTAGGAAAGGTCACAGGTTGGGAGGAAAGTTGTCATGTTTCCTACAACCACACAACACTAAGACAAGTTTTTAATATTTTCATTTATATGCTTGAATATTATTATTAGTAGGTAGGTTTCACGTGCTTGATAAATATCAATTTAAGAAAGTTTTAACTTCCTTCGGGGTTAGCAGTTTTCCAGAAAATTTTTACTTTCTTGTGCTAGTAATTGTTATGTGAATTTGTACTAGATAATCTATTAATGGAATCTAATTTATAAGTGACTAAATGGTTGATTATATCTGTATGCATGTGTATTTAATCTCAATTTTGAATCTATCTTATATTGAAAGAAAATATTATAAATTGTGATGTTGTGAGTTCCTACTCGTTGTAAAATTACCGTAATTGTCAAGGATGTTTTGTATTGTAATTTAAATATGTTTTTTTATCAACTATTCAAGGTTGATATGGACTGTCATGTGGCTGAACATGACATCCCAATATAATTTCATGTATAAATTAAAATATCTTTCTTAGAGTTCCCAGACCTGTGTAGAAATTTATGTACACGTTTTGTCTGATTGGTAAGAATTATTTCCAATTACTGAAAGTTAAAGATTTAGTAGTTGATGTTATGAGAATTGAACTATTTAGGTCTAATATTTTAGATATCCATGTATTAAATATAAATGATTCCTCTTGTGATTCATATTCGGGGTTTGTTTATGTATGAACCATGCAAACTAGTTAGTAACTAGCCAATTTATTCCCAGTTAGAAGTATCATGACTAGTTTACTGAGAAAACTAAAATTATGATTACTAGACCAGATCTGCTTATATGAACATATCCACTGTGCTTAAGATAAAATCATCCCTCTTTACCTCCATAGAGATAGCCTATACATTTCCTTACCATTAAACCTAGTATGGGTATGTTGCAAGTGGTATCAGAGATCTAGGTTACAACGCTAGGGCTGTTTGGACCTTCTATGTAATTGTTACTCTGTATTTTATGTAATTTATTATGTTTCATATGATGTAGGAAGATATTACTAATGTACTAACCATGTTTAGCTATGCATGGGAAGTGTCTCTGTAGTGTTTTAGAGTCGGTATTGGTGAATTCAAGTGTCAAAAGGTAAACTTGAGTGTGTTAGTGAGTGGTGGTTAACTAAGCAAAAATGATTTGAATGGATTCATAAAGGCTCTCATTGATTTTTGTGTAGGTGGAGAAATGCATTAGATATAGGATCTAAGGAAAGCAACAAATTCCAAAAGTGAATTTGGTTGAACTTGCACAGTTTTTGTGGTGAACCTATCAATTGATCCAGGGGATCAATATTTGTGTGTTTCTGGATTCCCTGGGAGGGATCCAGAGGATTCCATGGTTATTTGTTTTATGTGAAGAAAATTCCGTAGTAAGGGTTCAACTTTTGTTCTCCATACAATAGTATTTATTTTTTTATTTCAAATGTTGCAGTGGAGGTTTGAATTGGTAATCGGGCCCGAGGGTTCGAAAGAGTTGATTTAAGAATTCACCCAACATGAGAGGGGAGTAATCCTATGTGGGGTTTTCTTCCTGGTTACGGTATATGTTGAGGGAGAAGGGGAAAATATCAGACATGTGACTATGGCCATTTCTCTCAATATTTGAATTCTCCAGTGGGAATTCGAATTGAGAAAGTGACCTTGGAGGTCAGTGTTGGTGTTATGAGAGAGGGGGATAATATCAATAACTACCATAGCTCACCTTTTTGGCAGAGGGGGGTAATTGCATGAAAGGGATAAGGTCATACTTAGGATATTTTAGGATATACCATATGATACTGGATTCTAGGACCTCATCTTGGGGAGATCTTTTGGAGGGAAAACACACGCCAGGAAAGGTCACAGGTTGGGAGGAAAGTTGTCATGTTTCCTCCAACCACACACTACTAAGATAAGTTCTTAATATTTTCAATTATATGGTTGAATATTATTATTAGTAGGTATGTTGCACGTGCTTGATAAATATTAATTTAAGAAAGTTTTAACTTCCTTCGGGGTTAGCCGTTTTCCAGAAATTTTTTACTTTCTTGTGCTAGTAATTGTTCTGTGAATTTGTACTAGATAATCTATTAATGGAATATAATTTATAAGTGACTATATGGTTGATTATATCTGTATGCATGTGTATTTAATCTCAATTTTGAATCTATCTTAGTTTGAAAGAAAATATTAGAAATTGTGATGTTATGAGTTCCTACTCGTAGTAAAATTACCGTAATTGTCAAGGATGTTTTGTATTGTAATTTAAATATGTTTTTTTTATCAATTATTCAAGGTTGATATGGAATATCATGTGGCTGAACATGAAATCTCAATATCATTTTATGTATAAATTAAAATAAGTTGTTTAGAGTTCCCATACCTGTGTAGAAATTTATGTACAATTTTTGTGTGATTGATAAGAATTGTTTCCAATTACTGAAAGATAAATATTTAGTAGTTGATGTTATGAGAATTGAATTATTTAGGTCTAATATTTTGGATATCCATGTATTAAATATAAATGATTCCTCTTATGGTTCATATTTGGGATTTGTTTATGTATGAACCATGCAAACTAGTTAGTAACTAGCCAATTTATTCCTAGTTAGGAGTATCATGACTAGTTTACTAAGAAAACTAAAATTATGATTACTAGACCAGATCTGCTTATATGAACATATCCACTATGCTTAACATAAACTCATCCCTTGTTACCTCCATAGAGATACCCTATACCTTTCCTTACCATTAGACCTAGTATGGGTATGTTGCAAGTGGTATCAGAGATCTAGGTTACAATGCTAGGGTTGTTTGGACCTTCTATGCAATTGTTACTATGTATTTTATGTAATTTATTATGTTTCATATGATGTAGGAATATATTAGTGATGTCCTAACCATGTTTTTATGACCAAAACATTGCATCCCTAGTACTTTTTAAAGACACATCATGAATCCTAAACTAACCTTTGGTACTTATTATTAACTCCCATGTCTCAAGTCCTATGATGTGTTAACTAGGCCACTCATGAAATTAAAACAAATATTTGTCTAGATATTAGATATGTACTCTCTCACTTGATTGCACAAGAGGATGAATGCATTAGATATATTGTGATTCTTACATTCCTTGAATTATTTGTTTAAATTATGACAACTATAAGGCTAAAGGAGATATAATTCCATTGGTGTATAGTTTATAAACTATTGAAAATTATATCATAATTTAATAACGAATATGCATACATTCATTTCAGTCAAGTTTCCATAACAAAAATTCTACAAAAACATCAATTAAGTCAATATGAGTTAAAGGTTAAGTTTTATAATACTTATACCCAAACTTGTCTTAAGTTAATTAATTAATGATTTTAACTGAAAGAAAAAGGAGAAGTTAACTTAAAGCCTTAGTCTAGTTTTGTTCAACTTAACTCTAAGTCTTAAGCTTAATAAAATAATGAATCTAACTAAAAGTTGTAGTAACATTGAATTTGAGATAAAGTTTTAAATTAGTTAAATGTTGAACTTAACTTTAAGTTTTAATCCTAGTAAATTTAACTAAATGATGTAGTTTAGTTAAACACGGACTTAAGTTAAAGTTTTACTTTAGTTGGACATTGAATTTAGCTTAAAGATTTGTTTGGTTAAATACCGAAGTGAAGATATGGGATCGGTGCTTAATAAGGAGGGGAAATTTGATTGATTAGTTTATAAAAAGTATATCCATTTTAGGATTTGAATGAACCTAGGGGGTCATTGATAGAGGTTAGTGGATTGGTTGAGATAGGCCTACCTAATATGATTAGTAGGGGGTTATTTTTTGCAAAATAATACTATATACTGAGGAATATATATAAGAAGTTGATGGACATATAGATATATATATATATATATATATTAAATGAAATAAATTAGGATTCACTTGTTAATAAAGTAAGGGAAGCTATGGAGCAATATTTTGTATTAGTTGGTGTTATTAGTCGGGAGTGAAGGAATGGCCGTGATCATGGGTTCTAGGGTTTCTGCCGCACCGTTTTCTATGCCTACGAGGGAGGAGAAGACTACCAGCAACTGCCACCGGGCTCATTGCACGCAAGATTTTTTAGGGTTTGGTTTACTGGTTTCTGTAGGAGTTCCACCGCCGCCCTGGATGGATGCCACCCCTCGATGGATGGGAGCCCCTCCTCGTGTCCTTGTTTGCATCCTCTGTCTACCATCTCTAGCAGGAAACATGCATGTAAACCAGGTTTGCATAGATTCCAGTCCAAGAAGCCTCCGGGCTATGTAACCAAACAAAGACTCTTTATCAAATTGTCCTGGTAATGGGGAGACACAGAGAGACGTCACTTGGGTTCACGCTATGTCAATGCATGAGCCTTTATATCCTCTCCAAACATGGAAATTGATCAGAGACCAAGCCCTTTCAGACCTGGCAGCTCCATCTCCTTAAGATCCTGAAGCCTTCTTGATTTTTGTAAGATCTTTGAAGGGGGCCTCTCTCTTCTTGCAAGTGACCCCACTAATCTCTTTTTTGCAGCTGAAATCCTTGATTCAATAGATAGAAGGAACCCCTTCAGGAATGCAGGGGATTATCTTTGCAGGACGACAACTCTCATACCACTAGCAACTCCACAACCTTGGGATCTCAAAGGGAGCTTGCATCTCCATGGTATCCAGCCTATGGGGCGGAAAAAATAGACCCTCTGCTTCTCAGCCTAATTCCTTCAAGGATGCAACACAAACATGGATCTTTGATGCACAAAAACCGGTACAGATCCCACACTCGATCTACATTGTAGATAAATTCGAGGAGGTTCCCACCTTGGAGATCAAGCAACCAGAAGTCATTCAGAACATTCTCTAGTTCAAGGAGCAGACCCTAATCTGCATATGCAATGGATTATGGCCAAAAACAAAATATCTCATCGCGTGGATCAACACAAACTGACCTGATGAATCTCAAGTTTTACTTTTCTCTAAAGGGTTTTTTCTAGTGCTTTTTCCTTCTCGAGAAGATCTTCTTTCTGTTATGAGAAAAAGGCCTTGGTTCTGGGGATCTATAGGGATTTTCATAACCCCTTGGTTCCCTAACTTTGATCCTCTTACTATGGTAGTGACGAAGGTTGCCATTTGGGTACAACTTCCAAACTTACCAATCCATTTCTGGACTCAATCGGTATTCAAAGGGATAGGTGACGCTTTGGGCTACTTTTTGTCCTTTCAATGATTCTCGCCCATCACAGGGTAATTTTACCTTTGATCGCATCTGCGCCACCATTGACATCAATTCAGTGATTCCCGACAAGATCAACCTAAAACTAGGCAGCTCCATCTATATTCAAGTCTTGGACTATGAAAACACAACCTTCAGGTGAAATATCTGTAGACACACAAGCCACCTTTTCATTGCATTCCCGCGAAGGAATACCCATCAGCAAAAAACATTGAAGGCCCATAGAGCCAAAAGCTGGTAAGCCTAGATGCCCCCGCATGAAGAAAAAAATCAATATGATCAGCTTGATGAAGACTCACCCCCAGAAAAATAGGATCAGAGAACCACTCCACCTTTGCCCAAGGTGCACATGCCTCTTCAAGAATATGAAAGCACAAAAATCAGCGTTCCACAAGGGAAAAATGAAATCATGAATCTTCCTGTTCATATTTTGATAAGGAACTCCACCATGATTCCTGTGACGTGGGGCAACTGGCATTAGTGTCCCTAGCCTCAGTGCGATGGATTCAAGTCAAGAAAAAACAAGGAAAAAAAGGAATACCTAAGGCTCATCCCAATTCAGGGTCGGGACCATCTTCTTTGTGATCTCCTTGTCATAGCTTCTCTTTCAGCTATCCTCTACTACGATCTGATTTTGGATATAGCTTTAGTGTTCAGTTGTGCCTTTCCGACCACTTGTTCTAGGTTCTTCTTTTGGTAGTCAACTTCTCCTTTCTGCCTTACTTGGATCTCTGGCAGGTAGCGGAATTTGTCTGCAATATTACTTTCATTTCCATCAATTCAAGGTTCCTTAACTTACAAAAAAAAAGAAAGTAAGGGAAGCTATTATTTTGGAATTATGTGGTTAGTGAGTATTTTATTAGCTTATGTAGTTGGTCGGATTACCAACCTCAAGAAATATGTAATATAAGTATTATGTATATATGATCTATGTTATAGGTTTGTTCATGTATTAGTTTATACGTATATATTTGGAGAATGTGGCCTCCTTTTGTGTATGTTAAGGATTTTGTTTGCTAGTTTGGGAAAGGGAATCTCCCTGGAGGGAACACAACCCCCATTCAAATGGTTTTAATATATATTGATTAACTGATATGGGTTTAGAAATGACGTCTCCTAGAAGAGATCACAACCCCCATTCAAATTATTTTAATATGTATTAATTACTTGGTATGGTGTGTAGAAATGGTGTTTCTCCTTAAGAGAACACATCCTCAACCTTGCAGCTTTTGTTTAATCATCTATGTTTATGCATTATAAAATGTATGGTTATAAGATATGGAATGGTTACATGCGTTAGAGTGTTTGGAATAGTATGATAATTACCATGTGTATATGTGTGTGTGTGTGTGTTATAAAATATCGATATATGTGTCGATGGTATACGCAGATATATAGTACATAGCATGTACCTAGAATATGCGTTAAAACATGGGTATTGATGTGGGAATGAGGGATATATGTAATGTGTAATTTATTATATACACTATAATTAGTATTACACATATACAATATCGTGTATATATACTATATACATGAAGGCACATGTATGCAATATAGTAAGCATATCATTTATATATTTTATGATATATATCTTAATGATATAGTATCGTAAAAGTCGTATAATATTCGAAAGGGTATATCGGTATATATGTGGTACGTGCATATTATAAGGTATTTAAGATTGATGGTGTAAGAATATGTAACCTGAATGTTGATTTGTGTATACAGTACCTTATGATATGGGTATATGGGTGTGATATAATATAGGAGTACCTACATGTATATATTTATGACAACGTCATATGTCTGCTATGGTTAGGTAAATATCCTATTGTAAAATATTAGGTAGAAGTAACACGCTAAATGTCATTCTAAGATATGGTAGAATGTACTTAAATTAGAAACTAAATGCTATAGAACTCATGAAATAAACATGTATTGTAGTTGATTGCTTACTTGCAATAAGAGGAGTTAATTAGGACTTCAATAATGGAGATCTAATATTCCATTAGATGTTATTGAGATTGTCAATCCAAGTAGAAGTTCACATTTAAATCTAATCTATAAGATTTATCATTTAAATCCGTCCCATCGAATGCTTAGTATATAAGATTTCATTATTGAAAATAAATTATGTGTACATATTAAAATACAATATGGGGCCATGAGCTAATTTGAACTTTAGATCATGTGGGCAAAGCGTATCGACTTCACTTAACGAATAGTCAAAATTGGAAAAATTATGGAAATTATGACTTCCACTAACTTTAAAATAATTGAATTAGGTATTTTATGAAAGGGTAACCTGTATGGGTACCAAGAGACTCATCAAACGTATGAACAGTGATAATTATTGAATATCAACTAAAGTAATTATGAAGAGTGATTTGAACATGCTAAGGATTAACATAGAGTGTTTCTCTACCATAAAAACAAAAAGGATATTACCTAACTACATTAACTATGATATCCCTATGCATAAAAACATTATTATGGTATTTCCATTTATGTTTAAGAAATAATGATAATTATAGGATCAAAGGCTTAACCTATGGAGGAAAGAAGTAATGCATTCATGGGATTGGCATACCTAAAATAAGTATATTTTAATGTGCTTTACTTGTCTTAGAATAATTCAGATATAATAACTCTAACAACCTTGATGAATTCTTAACAATTAGAAATAGAATGTGCGGAAAGTGCAACTTAATCTTAATCTCAATTTTTAGGTGATTCGATTGGTAAAGTGATATATTTTGAGTTTGTTTAAGTAAATTTTAAAAAAAGTTTGGTATTTTTTTGTGGTTCCATGAATATTTTGAAGAGGTTCATATTACACTTTAGATGGTTTTGAGAATACTGAGTTATGTTTCACATGAATCTCATATGGTGGCAAATATTGTCTGATAATATGTAAACTATGCATGGGTTCTCTTTACATAGAAATGACAATAGAAATTGAATGGTACTTGGAAACATATTATGTATTTTAATGATGTTGATATGTGTTGAACAAACCAGTTGTTCCTCTAGGAATGCTATGGGTAATAATAGCTTGATTATTCTACAAAATAGCAAGTTTGATGATAAGTAGGAATAAATAGGATCATTGGTATGTATCATTATTCTTTGGGACTAAGTCAAGTACTCTTATATATATTCTTGGAACCTGGTAAATATTTTGTTAAAATAAGTTGTTGGTCTTTCCAAGATAGTAGTGCTTGAACGATGGTCAGTGTTTCATACAATTGCATTTGGTATGTTGTTGCGATACATGTTGGGAAAAGTATCTTTATGATCCTTGTTGAGGAAGTATATTGGTGATGTAAATAGCTTGATGAAAAAGTATATGTGTGTGTGTGTGTGTGTGTGTGATGGTATTTTTTAAGGATTCTAATATTATACTTAACTATAGTATTCTAGGCGATTGTTTTGGATTCCAAAAAACATGTTTATAGATAGGTAGGCGAATATTAAATATGAAACATAAAATTAACACTGAAATGTGTAAATTTTGGCGAATATTATGGTAAAAAAATATATTTTATGTAAATGTAGGTGATATTAGACACTAAAAATGACCAAATAGTGAATTTAGTTTTTGAAAAAAACCCTAAAAATAGCCAATTGGCGAAATTTCGCCCCTAAAAATTACACTAGTGTGTGTGTGTGTTTGTAACTTTGTATATACTGATGAAAAGTAGGTAATTAATTGGAATTTATTTCATGTATCATGAAGATACATTTTGTGTATCATGTATATTTATACCTGATGGATAATAACGCGATTTATTGTTTGAAATATGATTCAGGTGAATTTATTTTGTTGAAGGATTGAAGGCCTGACAATGAGGATTGAAGACCCTACGATAGAGATTGAGAATTAATCCCTTGATTCTACACTAGGAACCACTCTGCTAGTCTAGGTTCTCCACGGGAAGCCTGGGAGTGGGATGATGATATTCTGAGGGATCGACATGGTGAAGGAAGTCGCAGTCCATAGGATGTAGACTTAGACACAAAAACAAGTGGTAGAGGGAAGTATTGTGGTGTCTCGGAAGAGAATTTATGAGAGTGGTAATGGTAAATGCATGTCTGCTGACATGTAAGAATAAGTATGCATCAAAGATGATGCATTTTTTTAAGGGGGGTGGGATGTAATATCCCGAAGGTAAGCCCCAAACACTGGTATGTGTGCTTATGTTTCTTTGTTGATTTGGAACTAGGTGCCACGACCATGGATACTTGCTTAGTTGGATTTTATTTTAATTGTGTTAATTATTATTATTATATCTAAAAATTAACAATGGCAGAACATGGCAACAACATTGTTGGGGGGTTCTGGAATGCCTTGTGAGATGGGGTTGGGGTTAGGAGTTGCATATTCCCCTAACAATACTCTTTCCCACCTAATTTTATTAATTTTGGACCACGAGGGTCCTAAAACCCAAAATTAATGTCATTCATTTAGTTGCATAAAAAATCTGCACCCCATAGATGATAAAAATCCTAATCTAGTAGTTGGTGGGGTCCACATCCACTTCACACATGAGATATGCACCTAATTGACAAATTATGGTCAAGGAATGCACTTAATATTGAGTTTAATCAAGCTAAGGGTAGTTAATTTTGAGTTAATTGAATTAATTTAAAATATTGACAGTTAAATTGAGTCTTTGTTTTAGCTACACTAGTGAAACTAGCTGTCAGTTATGTAATTAAAGGTCACCTTTAATTAAATAAGTATCCCACTTAGGAATTGGATCAAATCTTCAGTACAATCTAGCATTTTGTCTAATTTAGAGTCTAACTGAGTGCATGGGATTGATATAGGGTGAATTTGAGTTAGTCCTGTGAAATTGAGTCGTCTCCAATGCATGGGAGTAATTTATGGGTGCTTAAGAGTCATTCAAGGGGGTTTTTGGAGAAAAAATGGTAAATTCGAATTAGCCATGAATGGGAAGTGTCTCTATAGTGTTTTAGAGTCAGTATTAGTGAATTCAAGTGTTAAAAGGTAAAATTGAGTGTGTTAGTGAGTGGTGGTTAATTGAGCAAAAAGGATTCTAATGGCTCTAGAAAGGCTCTCATTGATTGTTGTGTAGGTGGAGGAGCACATCAGAGTTGGGATCTGAGGAAAATAGCCATTTCCAAGATTGAATTTGGTTGAGCTTACAGATTTTTTATCGTGAATATTTCAATTGATTTAGGGGTGATTTTTTGTGTGTTTCTAGTTGCCCTTGGAGGGATCCAGAGGAGTCCATGGTTTTTTGGCTTATGTGAAGTGAATTCCCTTGTAGGGGATCATCTTGTGTGCTCCATAGAGCAATATTTATTTGTGATTTCAAATTCTATGGTGGAGGTTTGAATTGGTAATTTGACCCAAGGGGTCCAAAGAGTTAATTTAAGAATTCACCCAACAAGAGAGGGGGATAATCCTATGTGGGGTTTTATTCTTAGTTGCACTAAGGACTAAGGGAGAGGGATATAATACTCGATAGGTTCCTAGGGATAGCACTCTCAATATCCAAATGATCCAATGGGGATTCGATTTGAGATAGTGTTATTGGAGGTTAGTGGTGGTGTTCTGAGAGAGGGGTATAATCTCAAGAACTACCATAGCTCTCTTTTCTAGGAGAGGGGAATAATTCCACGAAAGGGAGAATATTAGACTTAGTATATTTTATAGGAGACCATCTCATATGTGATTCCAGGACCTCATCTCGGGGGGGTTCTTTCAGAGGGAAAACACATGCCGAAAAAGGTCACAGGCTGGGCAGAAAGTTGTCGTGTTGCCACAAGCCACACACTACTAAGATAAGTACTTAATATTTTCAGTTATATTATTGAATATTATGATTAGTAGGAAGGTTGTGTGTGCTTGATAAATATTAATTTAAGAAAATTTTAACTTCATTTTTTCAGGAAATATTTACTTCCTTGTGCTAGTAATTGTTTTATGAATTTGTATTGGATACTCTATTAATAGAATATGATTTATAAGTGATTAAATGGATGATTATATTTGTATGCATGTGTATTTAATATCAAGTTTGAATCTGGATTTGATGAAAAGTAAATATTAGAAATTGTGATTATGTAAGTTCCTACTTGTAGTACAATTACCGGGATTGTTAAGGATCATGTTTTGTATTGTAATCTACATTTGTTTTTTATCAGTTATTTAAGGATGATATGGATTTCTTGTGGCTGAACATGAAAACCAAATATCAGGTTATGTGTAAGTTAAAATAAGTTTCTTAGAGTTCCCAGACCTCTGTAGAAATCTATGTACAAATTTTGTCTAATTTGTAAGAACTGTTTCCAATGACTGAAAGAGAAAGATTTAGTAGTTGATGTTATGAGAATTGAATTTTTTAGATATGATATTTTGGATAACCACGATATTAATATAAATGATTCCACATCTGATTTATTATTAGGATTTGTTTATGTATGAACCATGCAAACTAGTTAGTAACTAGGTAATTTATTCCTAGTTAGGAGTATCATGGCTAGTTTACTTGGAAAAACAAGATTATGATTAATAAAACAAATTTCATTATATGAACATATCCACTGTGCTTAACATAAAAACATCCCTCTTTACCTCCATAGAGAGCCCTATACCTTTATTTACCATTATACTTGTGAGGGGTATCTTACGTCATTAGCCTATGATTGATTCTGCAAATTTCATTACGTGGTTTTGAGTAGTATCTACATGTCTTAGGGCCTTGGGAATGAATTTTTTATGGAAACCAACCATGCCTTTGGCTCTAAAGAAATGATTGGGGAATATAGAGTGATGGAAAATGCCTAGATCACCATGGATGACCTTTCATGGATACACATGCCACTAGGTATCTATGTCTTGGGGCCTTGAAGATGGCTAAGGGAGGAGACTTGAACCTATGGACCTAAAGGAATAGTATAGCCATCTAAGGCTAAGGATACCTCCTAAACCAACCACACATGTCCTCTTAAGGGTATCATTGTCATATGATTGAGGATAGTAATTTATTTATGTGTCTTTGAGAAGTATGCGGGTGTCTTAAGATGTCAGGAATGATGCTTTGGAAAATAAGACCATGCCTGTTATACACCTGAATGGCACCTCTCTGTCCGAGTGCTGACATCCCTCAAGTTGGCACACAAAAGGACACTTATGGATAGAGGTTTTACCAAAACACTATAGCTTGGATTATGATGAAATACATTCCGTATATACCCAGCTAGTTACTTTGCTATTTTACTATGTTGAGTTGTATTCATGACTCTTCTTTGATACAACTCACGAGTCATTCGCGAGTCCCGGTTGATGAAAGTCGTGAATCTAGTTATTTGCAGGTTGCCCTTATGATAAGTCGCGAATCATTCGCAGGTTGCTCTACTACATACCCGCGAATGTGTCTCTTAACATTTAAACATAAAACACGCGCTAATTGGAGATTAGTTAACTCATTTAACTTAATTTCCTTAACTACTATAACTTCCCCAACCTTCGAGAACTGCTTTATTTCACCCATATAAATACAGGCCTTGGGGAGGGTGTTAGAAAGATACACTTGGAGAGCAAAGTCATGCTGGTGGATTATTTACAGAAGTCTTTGGAGCAGTGAAACTCAGAATCCTTTGGTTGCAGAGGAGTTATTGTCTTAGACGTTGGGTTGTAACCTAAACTCTTTCCATTATTGATAATAAAGAGATTACTTCTTCCATATGTGTTTCATGTCTTGTGGTTTGATAAATGTTTATATTTCAGTATGATATGTGTTTTATCTAACCTGCTTATATGTACATGAATCATCTTGTATCTGGAAGAGTGTTTCTTGATAGGTGAAAGAGGAGCAATCTTGAAGACTTTGGAAGTGGAACAGAGAGGAAGAGGATAAGCAAGGATCGACCTTCGTTTAACAAGTAAGTCCTTCTAACCCTCCTATTTCCTATTCTGCACTTCAGAAGTCAATTGTCTGCAAGTAATTGAGTATGTTGGTAACCCCAGACCTATGGTTATTAGGTGCATAATCTTGTACAACAGAACTGGCGACTCCGCTGGGGAGCCCAGACTGCTGTAGGTTGTTTTCTGTCCTCTTGACCAGTCTTTACTTGGAAGTCTGTGTGTGATTTTTTATCCTGTTTCATACTTGCTTCAGTGTTTGAAAGTCTATTGGTTTTTTCTTTGTTTTTGAGAAAATTTTTATACCCATTTGCGAGTTGTCTTTCTAGACAGTCACGAATACTGGTTTGCATTTGCGGGTTGTACTACTAGACAGTCATGAATCATTCGCGAGTTGCTCTTATAGACAGTCGTGAATACTCCTGGAAGTAGGGATTTTTTTTAAGATAAGTTTTGCTTGTTCTTTTCTTTGTTTAGTCCCTATTTCTAAGTAGACTTTCTTTAAGAATGCTGTGTAGTTGGTTTGAATACTATTGGTGGTCACACTTCTCTGCTTTTTTGGAAGCCCTTGAGTATTTTTGCTTGGATTATTTACTGCTTGCATACTGAAGTATTTTGGCCTGTTTGGGTTGTGGGTTAAAGTGTCTTAGTCCAGATCAGTGACCAGGGTCTTGGGCTCTATTTTTTCCAGTCTGTCTTCTGACAGTGGCTGGTTGTCACTTGCATTTGTAAGTTTGCAGTGATTTTTATCATTGTTTGCACCCAAGCTAGGGTTCCTAGCCTTCCTCTTCGTGGTGGTTTGTT